>OX377201.1:25527402-25825177 GCA_947396885.1 Heligmosomoides polygyrus polygyrus | reverse complement strand
GACTAGTGCGACAAGAAATTTTTGATAAAACTCCCCAAACGCTCAGTCTACAAGCTGTCCCCCTCACTCGATTGAAAGGTTCGATTCTGTATACATTTTTCACGGCGCACACCAAAGTTTCGCTGGGACAGATTGGAGCTAATCCTGAGTGGGGTGGCGGGGAATTTCTGATAACATTCTCCAAACGGCTCGAAATAGTCTTGAAAAGACGCAGTTCCCAGTGAGAGAAGATAGAAGCGCAGGGGACATGCGCTCGCCGACTCGATTGATAGGTCAGGTTCTGTGTGCATTGTGCACGGCGCACTCTCTGGGCATTCCTGGTATGACAGAGCTCTGGCGACGTACGCCATCTTGAGGTACTCCGAAAGCACGCATATCCTGGGAAATAAGCTGCTCTAATCGCCCGTCCAGCCAATTTTGGTCCACCCACGGCGAAAATACGGGTGTTCCGGTAAAGTTTGCACATGTTTGTGTAGATCTCGAAGAGGCGAATCGAATGGTACCAACCTTTATTCAAGAAACCTAAAACTGGAAGGAGTTATGAGCGTGCGACGCTTTGCGACGCTATGTTGGCGTTTTTTTCGCCCACTTTTGACCGTGCGGCGCGAGCGGTATTGTATGCGCGGGTACTGTAGAACATCAGTCAGAGGGGAGTTCATTGCTGTCAGAGCAGAATTAGCCTAATAAAAGCCTAGTGAGACTGCTGCTCCTTTCTGATCTCATCCCTCATTCCAAAGGTTTTCGGTTTTTTACAATCATCGTTTAAGTTAGACTTCACTTTACTTGGAGCCCTTACATAATATCTTTTTTGTGCTCCTTGCTTTACATGCGTTGTTTGTTGTTAGTTGTTCGGGTCTAATTGAATTTCTTTTTGGTGTCTGTCTTATACGACGTAATAAATAGTATATCATTATGTAAGCAGCATTCACACGATCAGCCAAATAAAAATCGCGACGAGCTTTTGAGTGTGTGGCTCGATCTGGTCCTCTATTTGAATACCGCCTTGTTGCGCTTCAAAATAGCGTTTAATTTTTCCAAAAGTTTAATTTTATAAAATTATTACACTTACATTGAGCAGGTGACAAAAAAATTCAGAGATGTGTTACCAAATTTTCTTTAAACAGAAAATTATTCTAGCCATCTTGTTCGTCTGCAGTTTAACCTGGCTGGAGGTCATTCGATTTGGAAGAGCTCGTGATGATTTCAAAAGTCTTAAATCTAGCTTAGAAGAATGTTAAATTTGATTTGAAAAGTAACCTGTTCGAGATGAAAATGGTATATCTTAGCGAAATGTGACCACTACCTCATATCTCTCGTTCCTCTTTATGGTGACAAGTCTCACTG
The DNA here is from genome assembly GCA_947396885.1 of Heligmosomoides polygyrus polygyrus. Classification (NCBI taxonomy): domain Eukaryota; kingdom Metazoa; phylum Nematoda; class Chromadorea; order Rhabditida; family Heligmosomidae; genus Heligmosomoides; species Heligmosomoides polygyrus. Next base: position 25,823,833 of record OX377201.1, on the reverse strand, counting down.
CATACTTCTGTCTAGATCCGCAGCATTAAGAAGCGGTGGTATACCAGCCAATCAAATTGGCCTGCCATTCAGAGAGGGCTTGTACGGTCAGTATTCTGATTGGCCTGGGGTGTGTTCAACCAGTGCTCTGCTTAGATATGATAGGCTGGCACGCCACACCTCTCAATACTGCCCATCTTCGCGTCATGCAACCGTACTTTATTTTTCCCATTCGGCTTAGTCGAGGTTCTGGACTCTGCATCCCCAGCGCTTCCTTGGTCTTTCCTGCACAGGCTCTTTCGCATTGCCGTGGGGAATCGAACTCGCAGTTGCGACAGCGGGTCCTGTATGGCTTTAGAGTGAGTGTCTCAAGAATGAATTGTCTGAGTAGTATTTTGGGTTAAGCAGAGCTCTCAGATGTGTTCATCCGCTCTACCTCCGAGTGGCCTTTCTCTTTCGCCAATGCAAAATTCCTAACAGAAGAGCTTCATTATTACTAAATCGACTTCATCCTCGAAGCGTGTGTTGCGCGTAACATGTTTCAGGCTGTGAGAAAAATTCTCAATTCTCGAGCCCTCATAATACAATGCATACTAGAGTCAAATCTTTAGAAAGTACAGGTCTTGCCCATTCTAACAAAGTATGCGCGCTTCGAAAATTGCCTAAACATCTTAGAATCATTATAACATCTTCTTCGAAGCATTCATTCTAACCATACGTTTTTCTGCGGCAATTCTAAACTTTGAGCCGAAGAACTCTGGTCCCAGTCTTCTGAGCCCAAAGAGTACAAGGAGTGGTTAGCATGATGGCTCCAGCTTGATACAGCTTTTTTAAAATTTCTTAGTTTAGCTGCCCGAATGAGTGCGATAATTTTAACTTTTTAGTTTTTTGAGGAAAAAATAATAAATTAAAATTTGTTTTAAAGCGCAGCAATGCAGGCAATGATTTAGTGGTTTAAAAAACAAGACTACGCATTGCACTCGAACAGCTCGTTTTATATAATTGACAGTGTAAATGCTGCTTACATGACGTATCAAAGTGCAAATATTCGTGTCCTTTACAATTGTTTTTGTTGTATCGTTTGACTTGTGTGAAACTCCATGCAAACAGCAATTTTGCCATCAATCAAATAAAAATCGCGACGCCTTGGACGAGGTGCATGGTGCAATCTCTTCTTTTGGCATAAAAATTGCCATTCTCCTGCTCTTTAGGACAAGTTATGAACCATTATTTTTCCACAAAAAACGAGAATTTTACAAAATTCAAACAGAGCGTTAATCTATTGAATAGATAAATTAAAACCTCACCGAAAATTATATAAAAATTTGCCTAGAACAGAAAATTGTTCTAACCCTTTTGAAGAGCATTTAGTTTAATGCAGAAAAGCTCATTTCGATATCGAAGTGTTCACTTTGATTTCTGAAGTCTTAGGTTGTCTTAGAAGAGTTCCGATTTGATTTGAAAAATGATCAATTTGACGAGAAAATGGTACTATAGATAAAATTCTCACCTCCTTTTTCATAAAGCCTATTGTACGAACTGATTACTTAAATGTAAACGTGACTGCCCTATATCATGGAGAAGTGCAGTGTATGCGCACCAACGCCCATCTCTATCCTTACACTCCACCCGTCCCTTTTCATTTTTAGCCAAAAAATAGAAAGCTAGTCCATTCCTTTGCAGAATGCGCCCGCGCATTCTACTTTTACAGGATAATGTGGAGCAAATTCGTGCGCGTCTTTGCTCCATACAGTGGATGGGCTCGCAGTGGGCAGCCATGGACAAATTAGTATTACAAGCCTGGTACAACTGAGCCAACAGCGGAACGATGGAAGGCTAGGTTTGGAAACCGAGCAGGAACCGATCCAAGCCCCTCTGTTCGATGTCGTCGCGGTAACTGGCGACTCCTGCTACTGTGCTGGAGCGGGTCCTTCTTATTGTGAACCATATACGTTCGCATTGCTGCAATATTATTTATAGTCGCATATCATTGGCATCAAAATTCTTCAGAGGTTCTTGATAAACCTATCGTATAAACGCCACCGGAGTTTTGCATACAGAACTCCAGATGCCTTTCTTGCGTACCAAGCTCAGCTTTACTATATAAAAAACCTATTCTCTATAAGTATAAATAGCCCATCTGTTCTATGAGGTGCCCTCCTTTCAACCCGCTCCACCCTTTTTTGCTGAATCCGCAATACCTTCGCTGGGAGCAGTCACAGGAGGTGCCGCAGCGTACCAGGCATCGAATTTAAGTACATGATGTCATCTGATGATTGACGACGGTGAGGAGTCCTGTTAACTTCTGCATAAAAGCAGGAGCGAGCAGGACGCTGCGCTCCTCTGGTAGGAAAGTGAAGTGCACTTAACATATTGATGTCAACTTCGTTCTGCTTCAAGCGGCCGATGTAAAATGGATGAAAGGTGCAGGAGAGCGATGAGTGAAGACTCATAGGGGGATCATCAGGGTGACGATTTTCAAGGGCCCATGAGACACAGCGACAGAGAGACGCTTGAACTGCGGCAAGCTCATGGAAGGTGTCGTCCATATGTTGCAAGTACAGGTCGGTGAAGTTTGAATTGCTGGTTTTGGAATCATAGGTTCTACAAAGGTGGCCTTGGTTCTTCTTCGCGTTGCCTACGGCTGTTCAACTGGGTTGCGTTCCGATTCTTTCTCAAAGTCATTAAAACTCGTTCGTTGTATTGAGCCTTGCACTCTACTCCGTCACGGAATCGCAACCGTCCTCTCCACTTGAAATGAAAGGAAGAGTTTTCAGAGAAGAAGTCCCTGAGGCTAATTTCTGTTGAGCTTAGCGAGACTCGATTGCGGCATTTCGTCCTTGGAAATATCCAAGTTGCTTCTACTGTTTTTCATCCCGTTGTGAAGAGAGGGCAGCGAGCTGGCTGGAGAGAAATATTCCATTGATTGAGTCCCATCAACGGAAATTGCCCCTTTGGAGGACTCGTCGAGGGAAAAAACTCCGCTCGCAATCACAGTCTCGTATTTCTTACAAGTGCTCCGTCACGCCTATCGGCGTGCCTCGCAATTGCGCGCTTCGCGCGATGTTGCAGTATCTCTAAGCTAAGGACAATGATATCAAGCTAGCTGGTCTACTTGTACAGCTTTTTCCCTACCTAGGAGTAGAAAAGGCTCTCAGTACGTGCAGTATATAGTATGATAGGGCGATCTATTGGTTCCACGCTACTGGTTCTCCTTAGTGAAACGTTCCCCCATTACTGGTACTGGTTCCCCTCAATGATCCCCCTTAGCTGACGACGTCTTCGGCACGTCTTCTGAATCCCCAGGCATATTGGACGGTGCCTTCGGCACGTCCACTTGAATCCCCAAACACGTTGAGCGACGTCTTTGAAACGTCATGCGACGTACTGCGCACGTCTTCTGAATCCCCTGGCACGAAGAAGACGCTCGGGTATTTTCTGCTTTTTTTGCTCCCCATAATTTGATCAGTATCAAATGGCGGCGATCGAAGTTCTGAAAACGAACTTCGACCTCGCCAACACTCCCAAAAACTTCGCCCACACTTCCCCTAGGGGGGGGGGGTGGATTAATTAGCGTGCTGATCACGAATCTAACATCCTTTTTTGAAATTTCAGACGATTATGGTAGGGTACGGTAGGTAACGGTGACAAAGGGTGTCGATGTCATCATCACCGATTCTCCCCAGTGCTAAGGGGGCTATTTGGGGTGATAAACACGAATCCTGCAGCAATTTCTCGTATTACGCTGCAGCGCGGTAGCTACTGATCAGGATCGCCATAGCATATTGGACGACAAACTCCTCGAGATAGAAACAGAATCCGTCGAAGACGCCAGGAGACGCGAGCCTAACATCAGAACTGATCAAAAACAAAAGAAGACACTCACGCTCGAACTTCTAACCATTTCACCCGGACTTTTTCAACAGTTTGATTTCTTCGGAGCGATTTCGCTGATAAAATGACTCAGCCTCTGACTGAAACGAATCATCGAGCCGTTGTCTCACCCCCCACCCCCTTCATCAACGATATCACGATGCCTCGTTCCGCTGTTCACCGGATCGCAGCGTAATCAATGAGGCTAATCAAAAGCGAAACACCCAAAAAGCAAGTCAAACTCCTCGAGATAGAAACAGAATCCGTCGAAGACGCCAGGAGACGCGAGCCTAACATCAGAAACGATCAAAAACAAAAGAAGACACTCACGCTCGAACTTTTATCCATTTCACCCGGACTTTTTCAACAGTTTGATTTCTTCGGAGCGATTTCGCTGATAAAATGACTCAGCCTCTGACTGAAACGAATCATCGAGCCGTTGTCTCACCCCCCCCCCCCCACCCCCTTCATCAGCGATATCACGATGCCTCCTTCCGCTGTTCACCGAATCGCAGCGTAATCAATGAGGCTAATCAAAAGCGAAACACCCAAAAAGCAAGTCAAACTCCTCAAAATAGAAAATGAATCCGTCGAAGACGTCAGAAGACGCGAGCCGAACATCAGAAACGATCAAAAACAACAGAAGATACTCACGCTCGAACTTCTAACCATTTCACCCGTACTTTTTCAACAGTTTGATTTCCTCGGAGCGATTTCGCTGATGAAATGACTCAGCCTCTGACCGAAACGAATCATCGAGCCGTTGTCTCACCCCACCCCCCCCCCCCTTCATCAGCGATATCACGATACCTCCTTCAGCTGTTCACCTGATCGCAGCGTAATCAATGAGGCTAATCAAAAGCGAAACACCCAAAAAGCAAGTCAAACTCCTCGAAATAGAAAATGAATCCGTCGAAGACGTCAGAAGACGCGAGCCGAACATCAGAAACGATCAAAAACAAAAGAAGACAATCACGCTCGAACTTCTAACCATTTCACCCGGACTTTTTCAACAGTTTGATTTCTTCGGAGCGATTTCGCTGATAAAATGACTCAGCCTCTGACTGAAACGAATCATCAAGCCGTTGTCTCACCCCCCCCCCCCCTTCATCAGCGATATCAAGATGCCTCCTTCCGCTGTTCACCTGATCGCAGCGTAATCAGTGATGTCAATCAAAAGCGAAACACCCAAAAAGCAAGTCAAACTCCTCGAAATAGAAAACGAAATCGTCGAAGACGTCAGAAGACGCGAGCCGAACATCAGAAACGATCAAAAACAACAGAAGACACTCACGCTCGAACTTCTAACCATTTCACCCGGACTTTTTCAACAGTTTGATTTCTTCGGAGCGATTTTGCTGATAAAGTGACTCATCCTCTGACTGAAACGAATCACCGAGCCGTTGTCTCACCCCCCCCCCTTCATCAGCGATATCACGATACCTCCTTCAGCTGTTCACCTGATCGCAGCGTAATCAATGAGGCTAATCAAAAGCGAAACACCCAAAAAGCAAGTCAAACTCCTCGAAATAGAAAATGAATCCGTCGAAGACGTCAGAAGACGCGAGCCGAACATCAGAAACGATCAAAAACAAAAGAAGACAATCACGCTCGAACTTCTAACCATTTCACCCGGACTTTTTCAACAGTTTGATTTCTTCGGAGCGATTTCGCTGATAAAATGACTCAGCCTCTGACTGAAACGAATCATCAAGCCGTTGTCTCACCCCCCCCCCTTCATCAGCGATATCACGATGCCTTCTTCCGTTGTTCACCGGATCGTAGCGTAATCAATGAGGCTAATCAAAAGCGAAACACCCAAAAAGCAAGTCAAACTCCTCGAAATAGAAAATGAATCCGTCGAAGACGTCAGAAGACGCGAGCCGAACATCAGAAACGATCAAAAACAACAGAAGATACTCACGCTCGAACTTCCAACCATTTCACCCGTACTTTTTCAACGGTTTGATTTCTTCGGAGCGATTTCGCTGATAAAATGACTCAGCCTCTGACTGAAACGAATCATCGAGCCGTTGTCTCACCCCCCCTCCCCCTTCATCAGCGATATCACGATGCCTTCTTCCGTTGTTCACCGGATCGTAGCGTAATCAATGAGGCTAATCAAAAGCGAAACACCCAAAAAGCAAGTCAAACTCCTCGAAATAAAAAATGAATCCGTCGAAGACGTCAGAGAGCGCCACCGCGCTTTGATTAGGAGAAAATGAATCCGTCGGCAAAGTCAGAGAGCGCCACTGCGCTTCGATTAGGTCCCGCCTAGATTCAAAACACCCGCGTAATTTTAAATTCAAAACGTCAAGTCAATAATTCTTGAGAAAAAGCACTGAAGGGAAGTAGAGTGCAGTGTCTGCACCCTCCTGCTTAGAGATCGCTCACTCCAGAGGTAGAGTAGAGCTACGAAAAAACTTCGCCCACACTTCGCCTAGGGGGGGGGGTGGTTAATTAGCGTGCTGATCACGAATCTAACATCCTTCTTTGAAATTTCAGCCGATTATGGTAGGGTACGGTAGGTAACGGTGACTAAGGCTGTCGATGTCATCGTCACCGATTTTCCCCTCACACTTCCCTCGCACTCCTCCAACATCGGATAGAGGCATATCGTTACTGGACCCCTCCTGGACAGACAGGACAAACACGTCGCCCTGGACTGACACGGCATCCCGTACAGACTGACAGAAGTTACACTCCCCTTAGCGGCTTATTATATAGAAGGAAGAAGGATGATGATGACCTCCACCACCTACACGCCTTAAATTCCACACCGCTTGAATGGCATCCACAAAAGATCGATAATATCGACCGATATCGATTGATCAACTTCAGATTCGTCTTCAGCGACCTCGATTACCCCCAAGGCTAAAGTTTCGGACCGCTTGGACGAAATACACGAAAAATCGATAATATCGACCGATATCGATTGATCAACTTCAGATTCGTCTTCAGCGACCTCGATTACCCCCAAGGCTAAAGTTTCGGACCGCTTGGACGAAATACACGAAAAATCGATATTATCGATCGATATCGATTGATCAACTTCAGATTCGTGTTCAGCGACCTCGATTACCCCCAAGGCTAAAGTTTCGGACCGCTTGGACGAAATACACGAAAAATCGATATTATCGATCGATATCGATTGATCAACTTCAGATTCGTGTTCAGCGACCTCGATTACCCCCAAGGCTAAAGTTTCGGACCGCTTGAACGAAATACACGAAAAATCGATATTATCGATCGATATCGATTGATCAACTTCAGATTCGTGTTCAGCGACCTCGATTACCCCCAAGGCTAAAGTTTCGGACCGCTTGGACGAAATACACGAAAAATCGATATTATCGATCGATATCGATTGATCAACTTCAGATTCGTGTTCAGCGACCTCGATTACCCCCAAGGCTAAAGTTTCGGACCGCTTGGACGAAATACACGAAAAATCGATATTATCGATCGATATCGATTGATCAACTTCAGATTCGTGTTCAGCGACCTCGATTACCCCCAAGGCTAAAGTTTCGGACCGCTTTAACGAAATACACGAAAAATCGATATTATCGATCGATATCGATTGATCAACTTCAGATTCGTGTTCAGCGACCTCGATTACCCCCAAGGCTAAAGTTTCGGACCGCTTTAACGAAATACACGAAAAATCGATATTATCGATCGATATCGATTGATCAACTTCAGATTCGTGTTCAGCGACCTCGATTACCCCCAAGGCTAAAGTTTCGGACCGCTTGGACGAAATACACGAAAAATCGATATTATCGATCGATATCGATTGATCAACTTCAGATTCGTGTTCAGCGACCTCGATTACCCCCAAGGCTAAAGTTTCGGACCGCTTGAACGAAATACACCCCCCCCCCCCTACACCCCCCCTCTCTCTACTCCAACACCGCATCTCCAGGCACGTTTGGCAGCGTGTTCGGCACGTCTACTGACTCGCCAGGCACGTTGGGCAACGTGTTCGGCACGTCTACTGAGTCGCCAGGCACGTTGCACAACTGCAACCCCCCTCCTCCGACGATTCCCCCTTACAGGACTCCAGCACCGCATCTCCAGGCACGTTTGGCAGCGTGTTCGGCACGTCTACTGACTCGCCAGGCACGTTGGGCAACGTGTTCGGCACGTCTACTGAGTCGCCAGGCACGTTGCACAACTGCAACCCCCCTCCTCCGACGATTCCCCCTTACAGGACTCCAGCACCGCATCTCCAGGCACGTTTGGCAGCGTGTTCGGCACGTCTACTGACTCGCCAGGCACGTTGGGCAACGTGTTCGGCACGTCTACTGAGTCGCCAGGCACGTTGCACAACTGCAACCCCCCTCCTCCGACGATTCCCCCTTACAGGACTCCAGCACCGCATCTCCAGGCACGTTTGGCAGCGTGTTCGGCACGTCTACTGACTCGCCAGGCACGTTGGGCAACGTGTTCGGCACGTCTACTGAGTCGCCAGGCACGTTGCACAACTGCAACCCCCCTCCCCCCACGATTCCCCCTCACAGTTCAGCACCCAGATGGCCAGGCAGACCGTCACTGATCCCCCCCTGGACAGACACTCCGCCCCGTACAGACGCTCTCCCCCGTACAGACGCTCTCCCCCGTACAGACGCTCCGCCCCGTACAGACGCTCCGCCCCGTACAGACGTTAGCGGCTTATTATATAGAAGGATATTTCCAACGTCACCGTGTTACGACGTCCACTGACTTCAGCCAATTTCATTCCGATGGATCATATGAGTGAAGTGGAATACCGTGCAACTCTTCTCCCTCTTTCTAGCACTGTGATTGATAGGTTGATGGCATTATGCCCTTAATATTTTGGCTGAGAGGGTCTGATGCATTCATGTCCATCCTCATGTACAAAACTCATTAGATTGAGAATTGGATGCGATTTTCTATGGAACATAATCTCTCGGAACGTATGTACACTGTCTAAATTATTAAATTCGTGTCGCCTTACGGTAATAAGGTTTTACAATTTTTTTCTAAGAATAGGAAAGATCAAGTAATCCGAAGAACGGATCTGAAATTTTTTGTCTCCCCTCACTTTTCAAAAGAAGAATGTAAATGAGCGGGTCGATATTGGTCCCTCATTGTTGGGTTACTATTACACAATACCGAAATTGGGTTCCTTTTACACATACAGCCTTGCGCATGTTCGCTCCTAACAGCTTCATTAATTCAGAGTTTTTTGTCGTGTTACTGTTATTAATAGTTTTTTTATCATGTTTTCCTTGTTGTTGTCTATTGACTGGCATTTCTTGATTGTTCGTTCGTTTCTTACCGGTTCCTGTGGAGTTAAATTACCCCCTTACGGTATCTTCTTTGCATTCGAAGAGAAAACACTTTTTGCCAATTAAGCTGTCAAGTTGTCTGCAATCTTCCACCCTTTCTGCTGGTTCAATCCATCTCGTCGGCTACACGTGGAATGTTGGTATCCCGTGTTACCGTATCCCGTTTACAGGCACCATCGCCAACTGGTGCGGATATTGCTACGACAGGGTCACTTGAAGTATGGCTGACAGCGTTTGAGTAGCTCCATAGTGTCTCTGGTTCAATTTACTAGGAGTGCCTGAAAGAGGTGTTTCTATTCCTCGAAACCGTAATCTCATTTCGCTGTTCCTGACTGAGACTGACCTTTCGATTGAGCGCACTCTTCATAGAGTGTATTAAATAAATAAATAGATAAAAAATAAACTGACCTTTTTATGACTTACAAAATGTTCAAATGGAAAGTGACTATAAACCCTGTAGCATTCTTAGTCAGCCACTGTTAAAAAATAGAAGAGAAAAAGCCGTGCCATACGGGTCGGTTGCTAAAACCCGGATAAGACCACGTTTCATCAAAACGTTCGTTAGGTGAAATGTCACCATCAATCTGTCTTGATTTTGTCGTTTTCTTCTGAGGTTTATTTCGTTTCAGATATGTGCATTGTTAATCTGTCACTGCCTGTGCACCGGACGCTTTAAATAAATTAATTAATAAATCCTACTATATATAAAATAGTAGTTGTTACAGGATGTTTTGTTACGATCAAAACTCTTGCGCCAGGCGGGACTCGAACCCGCATCTTCTGCTTTTCGGGCAGCGATGTCCGCCCTACACAAATGTGTTAAAAGAGTAGTGTGTGTGTTTCCGTCCGTCCATTCACGATTCACGACTGGAGTGAAGAACAAACTCGGTTATCACGGTCCGTTACGTTAGAAAGGCTGGAAATATGTCTGTAAATCTAAAGTGATGACTTTTCAATTCTGTCTCCGTTTTCGTTGATTTCAGATAAAATATGCTGCTGCCGTCATTCTTGACATAAAACGTGTTCTTATGTCTAAAAGCCACCCTTGATAGATAGCATGAATTTTTGGGCAGTAATTCAAAGCAATTTCTCACTATGACATATAGGGGCAGAAATCTGCACTTCGATTCGTATTAATTATTTGTTATTTATTTATTTTTGTTATTTATTTTATTTACGCCAACAATGTAAAAGAGAACACATTAGAAAGAAATAAACCTGCAACAACGCACATGACACAACTCTCTGAAGGCACTAATATCGACGAACAAATTGAGCATAAAACAGTTACGAACACACTGTAGAGGATAGCTAGCTTACTAACTTACTAAACGAATGCATAAGCTATCCTAGTGGTTATCGCTTTGCGATTGCAGCAAGTTGAACCCATTCTTCAACATTCCGTAGGCCAAGAACGTTGATTCAACCGTGGTTATTGCAAGTGGTAAATGCAATCGAGGCTTACCTACCTCTCCTCGTTCATCGAGTAAAGTGCTCCCAGAAAAATGCGATTTATGTGTACTTTACGGGTGAGAATTTTGAAAAGTATTTTAAGGTCGACAGATTTCCTTCTACCTTCGAGAGATTTTAATCCCAACATCCTGTTTCTTTCTCTGTCATTTGGTATGAAGGAATAATCGATGCTGAAGCATTTCATCACTATGTACTTTACGAATGAATTTATTTTGAACACTCTCTCACACTTCCCAGAATATTAATATCTTTCTTTTTGCGGGATTGAGCACGGTAGTTCCGAAGTTATCTGCAGATCGCACAGACGTCAATACGTCTTGTAGACACGCAAAAGGAGATCATCATTATTACTTCTCCAATCTTTGAAAAGACCGTAGCTACGAAAATTGATGTTTTAGTCAAGGATTTGTGATGTATATCGAAAGTTACACTCCTGCCAATCAAAAAACCAAGGTCACGGAATTCATCTTCTACATAGTTTCGTAGCAGCGTTCTGTAGTTTGTACTTGTAAACATCAATCTCCGATAGCGAATCTTTCTTTTTACTGTCAACTACAGGTTCTCCAATTGGATTGAAGTTTTCTGCTCTGTAGTCGATTTCATTTGACACATTCCGACAACTATGTAAGAACATCGACCACATCAGAAACCGGTTATCGTAGAGCACTTGAAAACGAGATCATCACAGTTCCACTGGACTGTAGCAGCACTTTCACTCTCTACCTTCCCTGAGTGATTAAATAAATCGCGTCTAATCTTCATCTTTGCTGTACTCATTACTGTGCTACCTACCACTTTTTGATAATTCTTGCTGAAAATGTTCTTCTTATTTCATTGCAAGAAGTGTGAGGAAATTTGGTTGTAAGAAGCAACGACATATACTTATTGTACTGTCTTATTGTACTGTTTTATTGTACTTATTGTACTGTTCTTAATTAGCCTCCGCTATAACAAGCAGAATGCAAATGCGTGTCTTATTCCAAAGTTTTCGATCATCATGCTCATCTTTTAATGCCTTAATGAAGTTCAAGAATCAGGATAGCATACTCGCCTTTTCTACTCCATTGCTTACATCCTCTAGCGAATTCTGAGGTTTTGATTGCTCCGCTTCTCGTCTTCCGCCATTTTGACGTGTAATTTTCGCACATCATCCCACGCAATGATCGCCCTCATTTTCGTGTTTTCAGGTTTCCTGCCCTTCATCTGCTCTTGCCTAGCTGAAGCCGGTTTCGACCGCAGCACTCGTCAGCGTTTCACCTCTGTCCGTTTTCTCGCTTAACCGCTATTCAACGTCGCTCCATAATTTTTTGCCTGAACTGCCATTTGCTGTTTTATTAAACGTGTTTACTGGATCTTTATATTTTATCGATTAATTTTCCTTTATATTAAATCGAAACTTTAAATAACAACTCTACCTCAAAAGGTAATAATGACTCGATAATGTTGGAAGGACGGCATTAATTAATCTTCAATCTATGTTTGGAATGCGCCGCGTATTTTGCTTCCACGAGATGCCGTGGAGACAGTTTGTTGTTGTCCAATTGTTTAATGTGGTGCTGAACTTGGAACCGAGTTAGTACACGCTTTATTGACGACTGGCGTTTCGGCGATCCCGCCTTCTTCAGAGTCTTAAACTTGGGTAATTAAACTAACTTGGGTAATTTTTGTTTTATTACCCAAGTTTGAGACTCTGAAGAAGGCGACAGTGCCGAAACGTCAGTCGTCAATAAAGCGTGTAATATCTCGGTTCCGAGTTCAATACCACGTTAAACAATTGGACAACGACCAATGCCGAGATTCATCGAGGGTCAAGCCTGGCAGCTACTTTACAGTTTGTTATTATTTTGTTAAGTCGAATGGCTTGCGGTGGTAAGCCGCAAGTCATTCGAATAAAAGCTAGTGTTTTGTCTCTTCCAGACGAGTCCCTTACTAATTCACTGGTTCCGAAGAGATGAAAGGGTTAGTTGCTTGAGTGGAACCCGAACCCGGAGAACCCCGATTCACAGTGCATGTGACAGCCGGTGCCTCCTCCTTCTGCTCTGCCACGAACCCTCTCAGAACGGCACTCGTGGCGCAGTAGAGTTCACACTCTCACAATCGCAATCCTTTCTTGAAACTAATTGTACCATCGAGATGGATCTGATTGTTAGCAACGAACAGCCGAGGATATCAGCAAGCAAGTATGCTTTCAAACTCGTCATTTTAAAAAGTAATGTAGAGACGGAGGAGGCGCCCTCTATCACTGTACGAGTCGACCCATGGTTTCGGTCCCCTTGAGGCCAATGAATCCTTACAAGGTCTATCAATAGTTACCAGAGGTGTGCGTAACTACGATTTACGATTTACGGCGATTTTTGGCAATTTTTTACGATTTTCGATTTACGGCGATTTTTGGCAATTTTTTACGATTTACGACATTTTGGTTGGTAAACTTTCGTAAATATTATTGATCGACGGGCAACTGACGTCCAAATGACGTGACGCAGCCCGAGTTAGAAAGATCTGCCCAATCTCCTTCCTCCCATAGCTCATTCCCACTTAGTTTTAACGTCGTTTTTTTAATGTTTTAATATTTCAATTTTTACCTACGCACACCCCTGATTGTGACCAAATGTTCTTGTGAAGCAAAGACTAGCATTCATAACTCTATAAATTTGGATTCCAGTTGGCTAAGCGCGACGAAGTATTCAAGATTTTCAAGGCGTCATGCGCTCACCAAAGGTTCGATTATTGCCCACTTTATCCCTTTAAAAGGGTAAAATGCTGTAAAATGCTACGGACAGCGGAGGGCAAATTATGCAAGACAGAAAACTGGGTTTCGATTGTGTATGCTTTGACAAGCTTCTTTTCTTTCTGAAAAAGTAGGTCGAGTAATACAGAAAACTGAGCATTACTTTTCTGATTCACCAACTTATTTTAAGAAAAGGAAACCGGGCCGTTGAGTGGTTCAAACATCACAATTTATTTAGCTTAAACACCTGTAACACAAGGTGTTGTGACCGAGGAGAGAATGAGTGAAATTACCAGCTCTTTTTATTTGGTTGACAGTTGCAGTGTTTCCTTTTCGAGAGTACCTTTACCCATACAAGATTTGCGCTGCGTTAATTCGTACAGCAATTGCCACTTTACCTTTGCTTTTCTTGCGTCGTGCAATTCTTAGAGGATAGTCATAAAGGGTAAGGGCGTTTGGAGTAAAAAGAAAATCGTATTTGTTACCTGCAATTCTTTTGTTTAAATAAAATGGCCACCTGTTTAGAGATCAACTGCTCAACTGTTTTCTGTTTTTTTTTTATTCAAAATTTGGTTGGAGGTAAAGCCTGATTCCGAAAACCACTAGTCTTTTTAGACCTTGTCTGAGTGCGCTATGCATACGCTTACTTAACTTCTCCAGTCTTTTTCACATCTGATTTAAATGCTCACATGCATTTTCATCCTAAATATTTAAGGCTTTTCACAAACTTATGCTTGTGCCGGGTGCTCCCAACTTGCCATTTGTGCGAGAGTCAAGCACTGGAAAACTTTGTTTCATATTCTCGAGGAGGAATTCGTTGTTCGTCGTTCGTCCCGGCAATTTTCATCAACTTCTATGTACAGTGGCTCCTCAATTGTTTTCCTTCGTGCTAAAGAGTGCCCAATGTATCATCTAGGCCATTCTATTTTGAAAATGATACCGCTTACAAAAATGTATGAAACGTTTCGTCTGAAGCAGAATAGTGTTTGGCTGTTGTAAAAAAATTTACTGTTCACCACGTTTTAGTGTTTTTTTTTTCAGTGCAGTCATGTGGCAAGGTTACGGGTTTTGCTGGTTCTATAGTTTTTTAGGGATATATAATACCTTGCTCATCTGCTTACTTGCCTAAGCTAATAAGCCCAAACGCCAATTAGATCTAATTTCTTTAGCTGTCGAGCTGCCTGGCGCGTGGGACGCTGTCAGTGGAGGTTCCGAATGTCGCATGCACTCGATACTAGGTTCTTGGTTCGGATCTCTCGCCCAGGCCAACCAATTCTACGATCCCTCGAGAGTCGGTTTAAATTTTCTTGGGATGTGAAGAACTGGCTTGTTTATCGAATGGCCAGAGTCACTGATAGGAAAATATGCCTATTAGAACTGCCTCCGTGATATCCCGTAGAAGTAGAATGCGTGGCGCATCCCAAAAGGGATTGAACAACACCGTCCTATACCCTTTATCATCTATTCTTCGTGTCGATCCCCCATCAATTCAATTTCATTCTGGGCAAGTTTGAAGATCTAGAGAATCTCTGTTCAAACCCGTAAAGGTTTATTAAAATGTAAGATTTCCTTTAAGATGTTTTTTTCTGTTTAGATTGCTGATGATTACCTCACCCTTCACCTCACTCTATGTTGTTTTCCTTAAGTTTTCTTACACTCTACACTTACGTTTTTCAACGCCATTAGTAAATAAATAGGGATAAAAAAACGATAGATGATGGCGTTACTCAATCCCTTTTGGGATGCGCCACGCATTCTACTTCTACGTTCTATGGGACGTCGTGGAGGCGATTTGAGTGCGCATTTGGTCATTCAATGACACGCGATGGCCAGATGATGAACAAGTCTGGTAGTAATTCATCTATGGCTTGGTTGGCCTAGGCGGGAGATTTGAACCAGAAGCCTTGTATCAGGTGCACGTGACGGTTCTAATCTCCTCCACCATGCGCTACACGCACCTAGTAAACAAATAAAGCTAAACTAGGTTTGCGGATCTACCAAAGAGCAGCTGAAACTTAAATTAGCCTTAAAGCTTCTTATATTTCATGCAGTACTACCAAAATCCAGCTAAGCCTCCGAGCAGCATGTTATCCAGCCTGAAGCGGCTCCTTGCCTACATCCTCGCTACAGAGATGAAGTAAATCACTGCTGCAGCGCAGTCTGTGTGGTCTTTGATTTATTACCGTGATAAGAAAATGGATGCGGACAAAAAATCTTTCACTCCAGGATTTGTTTGAGTGGCGGACGTCGCTTTAAAAAGTCGTTCACTGAGTATTGCTCTTGATTACCTCAGCTCATTATCTTTTTTATTATGCATGCACAACTACAGATACATTTTGACAGACACTATTAGATCAGACCGAAGCTTTTCGCCGTTTTCCGTTTCTAGGTTCAAATGAGAATGATGTAACTTCACTCCGATTATGCGGTTTTAGTTAAGGCAAGAAGCGATATATTCTGCGCATCTCCGACAGTAAAATCCACTAGCAAGAAATTTAGAATGTGCACTATTCGGAAATTCAATGTGAACTTCTGGAATACATTTTTGGCATGCTCTTGCGTACGGTGCTATTGTGATCTTCGTCTGAAAGTTCTTCCAGAACTACGAAAAATTACATGCGCAAGAGACCTGTGACCAGATTGACGAATCGGGTAGTTCTTTGATTTCCATATTCTACAGATTTCCTACGGATGAGTTTGTCGATGTGCTATTTGACATTGTCGCACGGATGAAATAGAAACGCCTAGCTGCCAGAGCGGACTACGTTTCCAACAGCTTGTCTGTTGCGCTAATCACTACTGCAATCACTAGGGCTTATCCTCTGGATGACTGCATATTCTTATGCAAAAGACAGATGTGGTGCGGGAATCCAGCTCACAACGCCATATTCATGAGGCAGTCTGACACTTCGATAGTTACTCCATACGTCAGCGTCTAGAGTATTCATGGTACCCTCCTGTTAACCATGGGAAACTTTAAAAAAGCTCATCTCCCTCAACGATCCTAAGAAGCAAAACATGTTTTGTTGCTATGTATCGCAGGGAGATTCCTTTTTTGTATAGTATCACCTGTCACCTGTCACTTGTCTTCCCGTTGATCACCGACTTGCTCGAGCGGGCGCCAGCAGCGTCTCCATTCGTCCCTGTCGCGTGCCAGAGTGCTCCAATGGATCCTCCTCGCTCGAGGGACACGAAGAGAGTCATAGCGGTCGTTCAGGGCTTTCACGAAGAAGTCCGACCAACGCGTTGGTGAGCGTCCTGGTGTTCTCTTGACATCCTGCGGAATCCAGTCGGTAACGGCTCTCGTCCAGCGGGTGTCTGCGAAGCGCATTACGTGGCCGGCCCACCTAATTTTCGACGACTTGGCCCATGCGACAGCGTCTCTGATCTTCGAACGTCGGCGAAGCTCGGAACTCCGGAGGCCTTCTCTCACTTGCGTGAGTCGTGTCACTCCGAGCATCGTCCTCTCGATTCCACGCTGCGCGACGCTGATCGCGTGCTCATCCTGCTTTCGTATAACTCAGGTCTCTGAGGCGTATGTTAGGACAGGAAGAACAGTGGAGTCGAATAGGTGGGCACGAGTCGGACGTTCTTGTAGTATGTTATGTATAGTATTCAAAAAAATGTGGTGAATAAGATACACTAATCATTTTTTATCGGATCTTCCTACACAAAAACAACAACTATAGGTGTGTGCTATTCAACTTTGATTTATTGGATGCACTTAGCGCAGTGGGAAGGAGGCGCCTTTTCAGGCGCGCGTTGAATATCGATTTGACGTTGGTTGAACTCACGTTTCGACCAATTTCTTCTCGGTACAGGAACGCTTTTGTTCTTGTCCTTTCAGCCTTCTGTCTGTGCACAAATGAAGCCTTTATAGCTTCACTGATCAGTAAGTTTGGCCGTGCAGTCGATTTTTCACCAAGTTTTCGTGAGGACTTGCCGGTGGCCTAATATGTTCAACGCAGTATTTCTGTTCTGAAGTGGTCACTGTAGACCATTCATTCCGTGGGAATGAGTAGAATGCCTTCGCGATGTCGACGAGCATCCAGCTTGTCGGCTAGAATGAGTCACTGTTGTTAACCCACAGGCAACTTTATTCATACGTCAATAACTACATTCTTCCGGCAGAGATTTGTGGTTAGATGTGTCGAGCTGGTGCCTAAAAAACATCACTTGCTCGAGCTCGTTCACCATGCTGATTGTCTAAATGATTGACATTGTGACAAAACAGAAGATCAATAATTATATAGCGAAGATATAGCCACATATGTACATAGAATTGTAATAGAAAAATAATGAAAGAGGTACGCTTTGCTGCAGTATTTACAAAATATAGCATATGAAAGAGTTCCTTTTTTATTTTCAATTTTAAACACCATGATTTGCGTGGCCATCCGGTGTACAAGTATGTGTTTTACCCTTTCCTTGCAAGCCGAATAGGAAGTTTGAGAACCCGGAAGGATACATTTCTTGACAAGGGTAGGACCCAAACCATAAACCTTGATTCGGTGTGCACGCGACGACCGGCGCCTCCTCCGACTGCGTCACCAAGTTGTGAATCTTCTGCTTCTCCTTCTTCTTCAGCGTGTGTCTCGCTTCGTAGCGGGGTCTGCTTTTCCAATGCCATGACATCGCCTTTCCCGATTCTGAGTTTAATTAGATTGGGCGCCAGTTACCTTCATGTCCACCGCGTGTCACACCACCACTCCTTCGGACGGCCTCTAGGCCGCTTCCCAATTACCTCAAAGTTAAGGCCTATCTTGCGGACGTTGTCTTCTTTCCCACGCAGAACGTGGCCGTACCATCGTAAGCGAGCTTGCCTGCCGACGTAAGCGAGCTTGCCTGCCGATTGGCAGCGTTTCGGATGTGGTCCATGCAGGTGACTCCAGCCGTCCAGAGCAGAATCTTCGACTCCATGACGCTGAGTCGCACTTCAAGTTCCTTGATCGCAGGCCAACAATCAGCGCCGTAGTTGCTACTGGCCGGACGAAGGCTCTGTAGATCTTCGACTTCAAGCGCTCTGGTATCTTTATATCGTAGAGCACGCCAGTCAACGAGCGCCACTTGTGCCAAGCTGTATTCTGCGTGGATCATTGGATACCTCTTCCACAGTGGATTCGGATGGTAACTTTTGTTGTTTGAATAGACCCCTCTGAAGAGAATTATGGGCAATGGCAGTTTATTTGCCAATTCTGCCGAAAGCCAAAAGACAGGAGCGGTATTGAAGGCCAAGAAATGTTTATCACAGAGCCGAAGGCCATCATTTCTTGGAAGAAATGGACCTTTCTTGGAAGGCTGCAGAATCTCTCTGACGATCCCAAGCAGTGGAGTGGATGACGTTTCGGTGGCGGAGGTCCGCGCGGTGACATCGACGGCTGTGTTCGGTCGGTTATTTACGGGTCGGGACGACACGGGTTACCCTCAGCGGGCGAATATCAGTGTTGTGATATGCTCTGTGACTCTGAGGGGTGCATTACACTCGCTCTTTCAAGGCGCTTACATTGTCGCGTCTCTCTGGTCGCTCAGTGTAAGCGGGTGGCAGCACAATCGCCACTTACTGCCTGCGCCGGCGTCGTCCAGCACACCGTCTGCCGTGTCCCGTCGTCGCCGCAGGCCCTTTCCGGGGTCAGTCGGCTGTCACCCACCGCTCGACACGGGTTCCTGATCAGCCAACACCAGCCGACGGCTTCATAGCAGAGGCTGCAGCGACCTCAACTATGCGCACCGCATTCGACCGCTACGAGCGCCCCATTCTCCACCACCACCCGTCGACGACACGGAAACCGATGCGTCCCCGACCGCCGACTGGAAAACGTGAGTGCCTTCTGCTGTGATCTCTGCGCTTCGCCGTCTTTCATTAAGCACTGGATTAGACGCGGTGGGACGACATGACATCCGACACTCTGTCAGGTCGACGCCGATCGAAGTTTTGTTTGTGCACTTGTTCCGGGATCAAATTCGAGAAACGCGGCGGCTTCCGGCGTATATTCTCGGCTCAGCAAACAACATCTTCAATACGGCTCCTCTCCAGCTCAATCTTCGAAAAAAATTGCAAACCACGTAGACGATCTCTTCACTGTGCCCTTTAAAATGATGAGGAGAAAATGAGAAAATCGATACTGAAGGAAAAATGATTGGATGCTTCCAGTGAAGCAAACTTTCAAATTTTGCTGAAAAGCTACCAAGCGAAATAACCCAACTTTGCTTTATAAAACTTCAAGTTTGTGAAATGCGTAATCATACAAGTCGCCGAAATGAAGTCCAGTTTTGAATCAAAGCTGCCAGCCTTCCCATTTCATCTGCTTCGTATCCCGGCTTTTGTTTCGAGCGGATATGATCAACGCCTCCATCCATCCCTATGCCATATTAGTACAGTGGTCCCTGCCTGGTCGAGGGATATCGGGAGCATCGTGTCTTCCGTTTAGAGCGTTTACGAACTCCAACCATGTTTACGAACCATACTATGCGGGCGTACTTGCCCTTTTTTCGCTCCCATGGAATCCAGCCAACTACTGCTCTTGTCCAGCAGGTGACAGCGAAACGACTTACGTGCCCGACCCACCTAATTGTCGATAACTTGTCCCAAGCGACAAAGTCCCAGATCTTCGAACGCTGACGCGGCCCGGAACTCCCGGAGGCATCTCTCACTTGCGACGCGAAAGTTCGCTTCCGCAGGAAGAACAGTCGAATGAGGAACGCGTGCACGGAACCGTCATCGGCCACTTATTGCCCATTGCCAGCACGCTTTCAACTTATGTTAGCCCTCACCCTAAATAACAGATTTTTCTTTTTATATGATTTTCTGCTTTCCTTCACAGTAATTTTGTTAATTTATTTTCGCCCACGTCAAAGGGTCGCCTAAAATTCTAGGGGAATTGGAAACTGATACAAGAAAAATTAAATCAAGTGGAACTGCTGACCTCTTCTGTAACGAAACCTGCCGAGAGAGTAGAGAGTTATCAATGAGCACAGAATGTCGCTCTAGTTTTAAGGAGACAAGAGTAAGAAAAGCCGAAGAAGTAGGATTTAATACAACCCAGGCGCAGAAATTGGTAATCCTAGTTTTGGATTGTCGCATGAGGTGCTAACTTCCTAGTAGCTTTGCCAATTTGGTGAAAACTTTCGCTGTCCTTGGAATGCTTGTTTGCTGGGAAAAAAACCGGTGCTACCCATTTTTATTCGGTGGCTACGATTTTTTTTTTTAATTTTATTTGTTTGTTCGGCTAACGTCTAATGATTATTACATGGGTAACCATGTCCCCTTTGTCGCCTCTAGAAACGACGTTGTTTCTTTACGTAGCACCTAAGGTGTAACCTGCTCAAGTTCTGCAATAAAAAACTCCTTTATTACGTGAGCCTAAGCGTTTCCTTGAGGGCGAAGATAGCGCATTTGGCGGCACTGCAGTTCTCAAACGAGCCGGTCATCGAGTCGTTCAGTATTTATCGATATTTAATGGTCCATAAAAAGTCAATAAAGCTCGCCTGCAAGGACGTCGTCGGTATTTGCACAAAGAATGCACTTTCTTCCAGTTTCTAATTCGGGGAGAGCACGGAACGAGTTGAAGTTGTCGCCTTCCATAGAATTAAGGGACTGGACCTTTTTCTTTTGTTTACACTGTTCGCCATTATAGTCTTGATTAGTGCGTGGAAAAAACGCTTTGAGGCAGCTTATTTATGCTTTTCTAGCTTTCTCTGTAATAATAATAAGTCTGTACTTGTTATTACTATCTCTGACATATACAGACATGCAGCAATAGACTTATTTCTGCAAGTCGTTGACGAATATTTTGCACCCTTCCTTTTGTTAGAATTGGAGTGGTTGCTGAAGAAGACTATCGATGGTTGTCCATCGAAAATCAAGGGCACTGATCTAGCTTGACATCAGTGAAACAAGGGCAACGGATGAAGGACGGCGTTACTCAATCTCCTCTGTGGCTTATGGTGGTCAGCCGATGGACAAATCAGTGCTTTTTCCTTCCCAGGCAAGTCGGTTACCAATTCTCCAACCCCGGAGGTATGGAAGGCATTGGTTGGCCTGGGCGGCAAATGCGAACCAGGAGCCTGTTGTCGGGTGCATACGAGAGTCTGCACTTCCTCCGACTGCGCTACACGAGCCCTCAAGAGTGAGAAGCGTCATGCTAATCTGAGGTAACCTTTAACCATCACCCATTAACATCCCTTTGTTGTTTCTCTAAAAAGATTCTCGAATTAGTTCATCGTTCCTATACTGCCACACATTACCTATGTATATGTGTATACGTGGTCGCCCGGTAGCGCAGTGGAGGAGGATGACGGCTGTCGTGTGCACCCTGAATTAGCCTTGTTGGTACAGGTCATGCACCTTCACTTAGTCACCGAATTGCTACCAGACCTGTCCACCGATTGATTACCTCAAGTCAAGGTTTAATGTTCGCATCTCGCTCAAGCCAGTTAGGTAGCGCTTTCCAAAAAGGTGCTGAATAAAGCCCTTCTTTATTGCAAAATGGTTAGCTACTATCAAAACTCTATTGCCAGCAGGGGCTCCCACTTGCGTTCCCTGTTTGCCGGACAGAATGCTACGCCATTTCGCCACCGATTCTGTTTTACCGAAAGCAGCATACACCAGCGTATTGGGATGATCCGTGCGCCGATACCGGCTTGAAGCTACTTGAGCTGAAGGCCTTTAAGCTGGAAATGTGGATGCCCGCGTTCGATCAATTAGCATGGTATAATGGCTCAAAGCATCCTGCCCAGTGAGCGCGGGGTGCCGGTTCGAATCCCGCTTGGCGCTAGTGTTTTCATGACAACAAATAATTGTTGTGGCGTCATGTAGCCTCAGTAGCAGTCAACTAAGCAATTAAATAGGGTTTAACTTAATACAGACATAAGAAAATATAGAAATTCGAAGAAGTCAAGAAATGTGTAAAGTGCTAATTTTTTATAAAGTGAATATTACACAATATACAAAATATTAAGAGGTTCGTTTCGCCACTATAAAGTTACTTTGGCATTCGATGTCCACAACAGGATCGTATGTAGTGGATGTAGAAGAAATGCACGGATGTAGAGCATATCATTAACTGACCTTAGGCATGGCGTGGAATAGAGTTATCTAAGGTTTCTTCAGCTTCGTTCTCTATTGATTATATTAATTGTTACTAAACTTTAACTCCATTAAAAAGAATAAAGCACTGACCTAAAGGGCGTTTTCTCTGGAGAATATTATGGATGGTAGTAAACCCCCAAGCTCCAACTGAAGAAAATTTCCATTGGTTCCAGACAGTGCGTTTCATGTTGCTTCTGACATTCTCCAACATTCTTCAACGCTTCTTCATGATCGCTCAGAAGTAGATTGTCTGGCGCATTACGAGTGGATTGGTTAACGATAGGATTTGGGTCTGTATATTCAACTATTCGTCTTCAATCGTAGGAAGAAAAGTCTTCTTCAGCTGGTAAATTACGGTCCCTTCCCGTTTTCTTTATGTTCAGAGTATCTATTGGAACGTCGTTGTTCGATTCCAACATTGCCCTACAAAGCGAAATGTATTCAACTATTCATTTCAGCAAAACTCTGATGAACTCGTAGCCTCTGTCTGCTGCTGCGATTTAGACAACTCCGTTACTCTTCAAAGATGAGATATTGTTTCCCAACTTTTGCTTCACTATGTCGGCGCGTAGAACACTAGGAGTAATGCAACGAAACTCTTTGTCTCCAAGTAATGAGTCAGACAATTCTTCTGGTGCAGATTCATAACTCTTCCGGCAGAAGACAAAGTGAAATTTCTCATCTTTTTCGAGGGTCATGCTAACCCATGGAGTGTTCGATTGCGTCAGAGAGCTTACTCTTGACAGATATCCTGCAGGCTATTTGTGAGACTGGTCTGCGAAGGTCTGTTCTTCTGCGTTCCACGAGCTTGTTACACTCGGCGGAAATTGTAAAGTCTACAAAACCTGAAGGCATGAGTGCAAGAAGCAGTGCAAGGAGGAGTACTCCAGCTGAAGAACTTCGATCTGACGTTGTGGAACCATCGTTGTGAGCCGAATTACAAGGGATACTTGACGAGTTGACCGTTTAGAAGAACAAGACAGATGAATGGATCTCTCTCGTCCACACTTTTACAGCCGAACAACGTTCCAGTCAAAGAAAGGCGTAAATCTCTGACCTGCACAGGGCTGCACAGCAATCAGTCGAGGAAATTGCGTCACGTTTGAAGGCGGTTTCTCACCGGTAAACACTTCATCTGCGTGGAGAGTTGACCTTCAGCCGAATTTTAGAGAAGGGGGTATTGAGTCCTTCTGCATCTGCCTATTCCTTTAGGCGAAAGGCACATCTCGCCTTTTGCAATGGAATCGTCAACACTTGGACGGCGCGCGTTGTCTGCTCCGCAATCATCACTCGAATGACAATTGTTTGATTGACGGCCAGCTCTCGTAGAGATGACCATCATCGCTGACTCGTGTCTTTTTTGCTCCACTATTTCTCTTCCCAACGCTCAGGCTTAGGGTGGGTTGGCAGTCTTCTTCAAGTATATGTTTAAAAATAAGGGGATAAAGAACAGCTATACTAGATCCATTTGGGATGCGCCACACATTCTACTTCTACAGGATGTGGTGGAGGCGACCTGAGTGCGTATTTAGCCATAAAACCTTGGAGCGCTTCTGCCAGCACCTTCTCCGATTGCGCTACACGCGCCCATGCCTTTCTTACTTACTAAGTTCATCTTTATTGGCAAAAACCAATATGTTTTAAAAATATATTGGATATCGATAGAGCATGGCGTCGTTAAATCCACTTCGGGATGCGCCACGCATTCTACCTCAACAGGGTCTCGTGGAGCGATCTGAATGCGTATTGAGCCATACAATGACTTCAATGACCCTGGACGGATGGAAGGCTTGGTTGTCTTTGGGCGGAAAATCCGAACCAGGAACCTGGTATCGGGAGCACGCGACAGCCGGCACCTCCTCCGATTGCGCTGCACGTGTCCATGCCTTTCTTACTGAATCGGTTAATGGAATTCTCTAGGAGTGAAAAGCATTAGTGTTTCTATCGCCTGTCCTACGAAGACCTTCTTGCATGGACAGGTCACGCATTCACAGTATATTCGCAATATAATCAATAGTATGCAAGGCATGGCGCATTCCAACTAGGTCGATTAATCCTGTGCTTCGTTGTCCATTCCTTGGGCAGTTTTGAAGAGACTTTAAGTAGGTAGAAGGACATTATGTTCAGCTGCTTTCAACTTCCAAATTTTTACCGAATCACGCGTCACTGCACGCCGGCCGCAGGATTGATTTGGGATCTCCCCAATCGTTGATTACGGCGATGTACGACCTTGAACGGAGTGCGCCCCGAGATGCCTTGTGTCTCTTGTTCATTCGAGGTCTTTGTCGATTTCGTGCGCACTTCTTCCTGAACTGCTGCTTCGAAAATTGAGATGCTTTTCCTTCACTGAACTGTGTAGCTTGATCCTCTTTATTTTGAAAGAAATCTTTTATTTCAGAAAAAGAAGGAATTTATCCTTTTTGTTACTGGGGTCTCAAAGATCTTGGAAAATCTACATTAAGTTTATCATTGGGCCTCATTTCAGATCTATTGTGTAATTCGTAAAGTTGAAGCGTTTTACAGAGAATATCGCTAATGTACACCTGAATAATGGTCTTCAATAGTTTTGGACAAATTGAAGGTACACAAAACATAAACTCAAAGGTTAGGGTCACTTCGCTGCCTACTTCAAGCGAATCTTTCCTTATAACATTTCCATGCTTTCCCGTCACAGAAGCTCAAGAGATGCTGCTCAAGTTTATTCTTCGTATTTTTCTAAACCAGCAGATGCGAAATGTTCAACGTCTAACTTAATGTTTGGTTAATTTCCAGGCTAAGCGAAAATTGCCATAACTGGTGAACGTGGACCTAAAGCATCTTTTTTGCAATGGGATGTTGCAATATATTTATAGGAACATAGATTCTGCTATTCGCGAAATTTGCAGCATTCAAAAGAAGCCACCGACAAATCTGATCTTCAGAAAAAAAGTTTCATAGCCAACTACTTTCGTCTGTTCCAGTTTAATTAGTCTTAAATACCGAACGACTTCTCACACAAAATGTTCTACGATGTCTAATCTAAGCTTAGCTTGCTGTAGAACGTTGTTTCAGCCACTAATACTCTATACTCCATGACTCATTTCTTACCCTCTAAAAAAAATAAAAAAAAATAAAATATAAGACTAATTGCATCAAAACGTTGTCAACTTCTACTCCTTTAAATACCCTGTGCATAAATGCTTTTCGCTTTTGTGAGCCAGTAGAAGACTGATAGAGAGATTTTAAAACCCTGCAGGGTGGCAGAATGAAAAGAAAAACAAGACCTTGTTCTCGACTCTCATAATAACCAAACTCGAAAAACGGTCAAAAATTAATCGCTTTGACCACTCGTCTTTTTTTGGAATTATCCTTAATGTAGAACAGTGAACTTTGATTATCAGCTGACTGAGGAATGCTTGTTATGAAGCAGCGTAGAATTTACTGCAAAAACCTTTCTCCAAACTCAAGAAGTTTTCCTTTATCAGGGCGCCCGACTGCTGATTGCATTATCTCCCGCTCTCTAAGATCACTCACCGGGGTGTCTCTCTTCGTTTTCCTTGTCCATTGCAGAAATTCTGCCGGTTAATCCGATTATATTTAGCCGATGTCGCGACGCTTCTTGTCCTTTCTTTCACCCAACATGATCCTTTATTGTGTGAAGCTTTCACCGATTGCACGGAAGCATTTCAAGTCTCAACACTTTGTGGTCCACCCTTTGTACAGTTTTGGTAGAATTTCTTAACGAATTTTTGAGAGGTGAGGTCTTGAGTGAGGCGATGGAACAATGTTGGCTTGTAGCACACCCCAGCCGTCCTTGTTTTGCTTCTACGATCTCTCTTTTTTTAGAAAGATTCTAGCAATTTGATCTTGGGAATGCACGTGCTCGTTGTTGGGAGCAACGCCTATGAAATGAATTTGTTCTCGAAATTCTAAGCCGTTTTTCATGTCTAAACGGCATTTCTAGCGCCATTTAATAAGTGCATAGTGTACAAGTTTAGAACCTATTTTTATATGGACATGCTCACATCGACCCAGTATCAACAATTCTTTTCTTTCTTTTAGAAGATTATCAATTGAAAATACTATTAAATTAATTAGTCTTATTACTGGCATTCTTATTTTGCGACCATTCATTGGTTCAGGCTCTTTGTGTTCGGGCTTCTGAATAACTGCTCAACACTGAAAGATAGAAAAAGGTGCGGTGCACAGATGTTCCGCGCGAGATTGCTAATATTGTGCAAGATTGCTTTGTTTTTCCCCTTTTATGAGCGTACTTAAGGGCACTTACAAATAAATAAATAAATTTGAGCAAAAAATAGTTTTGAGTGGCTTACTGTTTGAAAGATTAATTTGCCGCTCAGTTCCCAGATTTACATCCTTTCGTGGTCGGTGAAGTGGCATAAGGAGCTGATATGGGAACTACAAAATGTTTCCATCGGTTGATCGCTCTCAGGGCATTGCATAGGTCAAATATTACGTTGTCCGGAAAGTTATCATCGTTTTGAGCGCTTCACTTTGAACTACTATAACATTCTAAAATCCCACCGGATTTAGTCGAAATCAGCACCATTCGAATCAACACACTCTGTGCCGCCAGTCGACTTATTCCTACAGCGAAAAAAATAGGAGGTCGAGAGTCGACTAAATCCACGAAAGCTTGGTCCTGGTTGGCTAAGGTTTTACCAGCGAGAAAGTTTTGAAAGTGTTTGCGAAGGTGGTAGACGGTTGGTGTGAGGTCTGGAGAATATGGCGGGTGAGGAAGAACTTCAACCCCAACTCGATCAATCTTCGAACAGGGATTTGTGAAGCGTGTAGGCGGGCGTTATCGTGCAAAGGAAGCGGGCCTCTTCTGTTGACCAATGCTGGCTGAAGTTGACGCAATTCTCGGTGCGTTTCGTCGATTTCCTTACAGTAGGACTCTATTGTGATCGTTTGGCCTGGTGCCAAAAAGTCGTAATGGATCACACCAGCTGCCGACCACCACACAGGGAACATTAGCTTTTTTGGTGGAGGAGCTGCCTCTGAAAAATGCCTTTGGGGTTTGGCGTCCAACCACTGTCCGGAACCTTTCCTCTTATCATGCAAAATCCACTTTTCTTCATCTTTCCCCGCTCACTCAATTCGTGGAGCACAAACTTTTCGTGTTTTTTCACCTTCCAAAGGCGTTTTTAAGCATCCGCAACAGCAACTTTACTGACGTCTAGCTTCTCCGCGATCCCGCGAACTGTTTGGAATGGTACAGCCTCCACCAATTCCTTCAAAAAGGACTGCACTAGGTCGACCGCTACGGGGTCATCTTCGAGGCTGAAATCTCTGTTTGGAAATTTACTGAACCACTGGCGCACAGTGTTTTCTCCAACATTATTAGACCTCCCCAAAACAGCGTTGAAACATAAATTATTTAGCCAGACAGAGTGAAAAGATTTTGTACAGAAAGTTGCATTAATGCGCAATGCAGGTGAACTTTTACTTAATAATAGACGAACAAAAAATGGTAATACAAAACGCTCAAAACCTCCCGGACAACCTAATAATTTTGAAGGGTGAATCAAGTTAACATGCTGTACCACAGGTATGTAGGTCTTACAGTTTTTGAATCCATGTCCATTCATGGAATTTCTGTTCTAAACCCAGCTGAGATGCTTTCACAAACATCAATTTGTATTGGTTTTGCCGCATGTATTCCTCAGTGACCTAGTTTTTGAGAACTACAAGTGACCGATCGTCGTCTACTTCAGACCACCGGGCAGACTCGCCCCATGTTCGTTGCCTTCTCCTTTCCTGCCTGGAAGTGCAGCGTCTCTCTAATCCGGAGCAGATTGCCCAGACACCGACCATATATTAATGGGAGCCTTTTTCGTGCACTCTCCCTCAGTCCGCTTTGAAGCAGCTTGCACTACGTCCCGTCTGCAAGCGCATTGACTAATGTCTATCCCACTGCTGATGAGGACATGCACTCGATCGTGTCCTTCCCAA
This sequence comes from Heligmosomoides polygyrus polygyrus, assembly GCA_947396885.1. Taxonomy (NCBI): domain Eukaryota; kingdom Metazoa; phylum Nematoda; class Chromadorea; order Rhabditida; family Heligmosomidae; genus Heligmosomoides; species Heligmosomoides polygyrus. The sequence goes on along the minus strand of OX377201.1, from coordinate 25,795,416 downwards.
CGGATTCTACAAGAATTTGGTTCTACTTTAATTCCAACACACTCATGAAGTACCATTTGTGTGATATATAGGTGGGGTCCTTGCTGTTTATTAGCTACCCTCCATGGCCGTCGTCCCCCTGAACGCCAAATATGTTTGTTGTGCTTCTTCGGTGGAGAAATCGCAGGCGGTTCATCTGACGTCCGCATGTCGGCTGGGATTTATACGAGTATTCCTGTTGTTTACTCACTTTAGCTGATGTGTAGTCGTGCTTATTAATGTGCTTCCTTACGTGCGTCCGAAGGAAACAGGAGCCAGACCTGAAGCGCCCACGCCCCACCCCCCCCCCCCCCATTCTGTCTAGCCAATGGTGCAACGCAGTAGAGTGCTTCATTAAAATCAAGACATTCTTCTGAAAATTTACTGGCGGCTTTTAATAGTCATTTTCTAGCAAGCCCCTACGATATTTATGTTTAAACCACGATATTTATTTGTTTATTTATTTGGCTGCGTGTAAAGCAGTCGGAGGAGGTGCCGTCTGTCGCATGCACCCGATACTAGGTTCCTGGTTCGGATTTCCCACCCAGGTCAACCAATCCTTCCACCCTTCTGAGGTCAGCGCACCGGTAACGGACTTATCCCTTCGGGGTCAGGGAACTGGTAATGTTGTCTGGGATCGAAAAAGCGCTGAAATGATCACCGTACGGCCAAATGCGCGTTCAGTCCGCCCCCGTGCGTGGCGCGTCCGTAAAGGGGTCCAGTAACGCCGTCCTTTACCCTTATTTATTTATTTATTTATTTATGCGCGCTAGGTTTTCCTTTCAATGAGGGTAATGATATTCTCGTCAATCCTTGTCTTATTCATTTATTTTTTACACGCTTTAAAGGATGCGCCTCAAATCGATCAAATATTCACGTCAGATTTCTAAAACAATTAAGATGAAAATAATGAGCAAAAGAGGAAAAACAATAATGATCAGATTTTGCTGTGAAAATGATCGGTTTACATTCCAAGCCAAATTACAATGAAACCGTTGGAAGACCAGCAACATGCATTTACTGCGAAATATAATCTTTTTTTGGGCGCGTGTAGCGCAGTCGGAGGAGGCGTGACTGTCGCGCGCACCCGATACCAGGTTCCTGGTTCGGATTTCCCGCCCAGGCCAACCAAGCCTTCCATCCCTCCGGGGTTGGTGAATTGGTACCAGACTTGTCTGGGAAGGATAGAGCGCTGACTTGTTCATCGGCTGGCCACCGCAAGTCATTGTATGGCCAAATACGCAATCATGTCGCCTCCACGACATCCCGTAGAAGTAGAATGCGCTGGCGCATCCCAGAAGGGATTGAGTAACGCCGTCCTTTATCCTTTATCCTTTTATAATCTTTTTATCATATAAGCGAAGGAAACAGGGAGTTCACTGGGTCAGAATTTTTTTGAAAATATAAAAAGTTTTACTGTACAAGTCGTTAGTGTGGCCTATGTGAGAAGGTTGAGTCCCAACGGCTAATCGCAGCCAATTGGAACACCGATCAAAAATGCTTCAGCCAGTCAGGACATCAACCCTACACGTGTCTTTCGGTGGTGCACACCTCCGATATGTAGGTCACATTAAAGACTTGTGCTAAATTTATTCTTGGAGCTGCTTTAAATGTTTTATACTCTACGAAATAAACAAGTCTTTGTGATGCAAATAGTTAGACAGCATACAGGTAGCAGCGACCAGTTGTTCTTGTAGCCTATCAAAAATATTCATTGTTATTATTGCTATTATTATTATTATTATTATTATTATTATTAGTCACGTTTTTAAGTCAGGAAGTGTTCCACATCCATCAGTTTCTACAGCAACCTGTACACTCTTGTGTTAAACTTCAGACCTATTTTGACGTTCTTATTTGGGACAGAAAACATTCGCGAATGCTACCCAATACTTTTCGTGAAATTTTCAGTAACAGCTCTTTCTCAGCAACTGGACGAAGCCTCCACCTCCAGCGCTAACATATAAGATAAATGCTTAGAAGTCTTCTTTTTCCTCGATATTTTTTTCCACCTTATCGCTTCCACTCGTTTTGCTCCCTCTCTACTGTTCTCAATCGGCCTGTTGTTAACTATAGAATGCGGTGAGGATGGAGAGGATCGGCTGCTGATTCTGGTTCAGCTGAAATGACAGTTGGTTCAGTATTCGTATGAAAGACACTTCACCTTTAGGAGGTGTTTATTGTGGGCGCGTAGTTTCCCTCCTGATCCGCTCCACAGCTATTTTCGCTCATCGTATGTGTGTTTGTGGCATATCCAGCCAATCAGTCAGTATCTTCCCTTAATGATGTATTCCGCTAGGTCGCATACGTCGTCGTTCTTCTCGGTTCGGTTTGGTGTTGAATATTCTGGTGGTAATTCGGGAGACATCACTCTAGCGGTCTGTGCGGGGTGCTTACCATTAGCGTCTTTCACGATTTCACGATGACCGATGTTCATATTCGGTGTCATCGTCGGGTGGAAGAACATAGTGAGAACCGTAGAAGCAATAAAGTTTCCCCAGAATTTGGTCTAGATTGTGCAGGTAGTCCCACCGCGGGAGCAGTCACTACTGTTAAGATACCCTCACAAGGTTCAATAGCTGTGGTGCTGGATGGTATTTCTCGGTTTAAGCAAGCCTTTCATCCCTCCAATGTTACCGATTTGCTACCAGACTTGCGTGGGATGGATAGAACTTAAATATCTATCGCCTCGCTGCCGCAATTTATTGTCTACGCCCGATATACTATCAAAATACCTCTACATACCTCGTAGAAGTAGAACAAGTGGAGCATCCTCACTTCAAACTTTCGTTTCTACAGCGTGAATTGCTAAAGAAGTCTGAGAAGTATAAGTCATTACACGCAAGTAATATATTGTTCTGATACTCGCAGTTGAGGTGTCTTTTTTTGGGAATTGCGCATATACCATGGGAATTGCGTATCTACCATTTTCAAGTCGAATTGGACACTTTTCTAAGCTAGCTTTAAGATATGTGAAATCAAAACGAACTCTTCCAAATCGTAAAACCCTCCAGGTAGTTTGAACTACAAACTAAATAAGATTAAATAATTTTTGTTTAAGGAAAGTTTGGTGTAACTTTCTTTGAAATTTTTATTTTATCTCTCATAGTGTAGTAATTTCATAGTTTTTTAGAGAAAAATAAAAATTAAGATTTGTTTTGAAGGACATTGTTTAAATTTGCATTAATATGAGTCTTAAACAACTTCAAAAAATTAGACATGTAGCGCATTCAAGGATCAGATCGCGCCAGGCACTCAGAAAGTTCGCCACAACTTTTTTCTGATTAATAGTGCAATGGCCACCTACATGAACCATCGAAGTGAGGATATGCCTGTTCTTTACAGTTTTTTGTTATATCGGTAACAGTTGTCAAACTCCATGCAAGCAGAAATTCTGTTATCAGTCGAATAAAATTTGCACATCTTTGGATGATGGTATGGTGCAATGTCTTTTTTTGCCTCCTAAATATGGCGGCCTACCTGTTCTTTGAAACAAGTTTTAAACCATTACTTTTTCTTGAAAAAAACAAAATTTAATGAAATTTTTTACTGGATAGATGAATTGGAGAATTTAGCTTCATGTGGAAAAAGCTCATTTTAATTTGGAAGAATTTGCTTTGATTTCAAAACTCTTAAAACTAGCATAGAAGAGTGTCCAATTTGTCTTGATAAGTTTTAAATTCGACGTGAAAATGGAATATATTGACTCTGTGCACGGCGCATCCCAAAGAGACGAGAACATTCTTTTGCCCATCTGATCCGTGCAGCGATAATTAAGTTACTGTGGGTACAGCTGAGCGTTTTTATGAACCGTGCATTCCTAGCCTTTCACTTGCCGTGTCATTCAGTTTTTCCTCTATTACTACTGCTGCCCATATCGCTTTCCACCTCCTCGTTTGCCGTCCTTCCAGTTGCTACTACTGGTTCGGATCTATTTAGTGTTTTCCAGAAGTTGTTATTCAGTGAAAGTTCTGTCGCAATGCTGTTAGTCTAGACTTTGTAAGTACGTTTCTCTTCAGTCAAATGAAATACCTAATCCAATCTAAACTATATTGCGCTTAGGATCTTTGCAACGATCATCACTGCTTATTATATTTAAAATCCATTTCATAGGAAAATTGCAGAAAAAAGCTAACAAACAAAACGTGTGCAACAGCATAGTGCGAACCAAAAAATAAAAACAAATGCAATAGAAACGAGATACCTAGCAAACCAGTTATAAAAGGGCAGTCCGACACGAGAGGTACTTGTCTAGCACAGGTATACGATGCTTTTTCTGAGTTTGACAAATAACGAGTCCGCTCTGCAGATTAATCAAAAAGAACTTGTTTACATTTTTTTCTTACTTTGGCAAAAGATAATCTACTGGTATTACCACTGATAGTGGACTCCTAAAACTCAACAACGTGTTAGGCTTGAGTAAGGCAATCCCAAATACAATTTTGTGAATCATTATGTCGTCAAACTTGTGCCTCCTCGGCGCTAGTAGCAGTTGTGAAGCAAAATAGATTTCTCTACAGCCTGTAGGGATCTCTTGTTGAACTCTAGCGATCTAGTCACCAGCTTCCATATGAAGATGTTCTAAACGCTTTCCGCTTGGTGATATTGATTTCGGTACATGTAGAGAAAACGCATCTCAGATGGTGCGGAAATAAGCAGCGGGATGCGGGAACGCGCCGTTGCTTCTACAGTAATCGCGTCAGTCAATCATATGCCCTGTCTTTGTAGCTGGGCTGGTGCCTGATTGGCTGTCGCGATCTCCGCATGAGCAGCGAAGCGCTGTGCTCGCTTCCGGTGCGTTTTCGCAACATCTACCTTCTTTCTTATATAACACTGATTCATATCACTGTACCATAGTCAAGGGCTGTGTGCAAGTACGCCTTGTAAGCTCAAGACGGAGCTTCTGTTGATCTTCACTTTATGTGGATGAGGCGCCATCACATTCGATCATGCTGGGTTCAAACTGTTGAAGATCGAAGACATGCGTTTCTTAGGCACCGTAAAGCTCATTCTGGAGCGTTTGCTGTGCTGCCATGTCGGCTCCATGGAAAGCAATGCGTCCGCCAGTCCCAGAGCTACATTAACCCCGAAGATTTGTCGCCTGTTGTTGTTTGCCACCCTGTTTCGCTCTGCTCATTGACACCCAGAATCGCATCAGCTGGCTGACATGACGGTCGGCTACCTCAGGCTGTCAGTCATTTTCACTGCTTTTCACAACTCACTTCGAACGTCTGCGGCAGCCGCCTGTCTCCTCCGATCGTTGCCGTACCTTGCCGTCTGGATTCCTCTCATTTTTCCTCTTCGCCCTCATCACGAACAGTCATCTTACCGAGTTAATGGGGTGCTAGAGGGTATTACCGTGACGCGAACGTAAAAAGGTGTAGCGGCATTCATTTGACTTCGTACGGTTGTTCTTTGGCGAGTGGCTAGACAGGCAGGCTTTGGAAGGGGTATTTAGGTTACTGCCGTGTGTCAGCTCCTTCTAGTAACCGTGAAACGACAGCCACTTTCTTTTGCCGGCATCCATTCCGTCTTCCATTATCTGGAGAGGAAAGGGCTTCTTGTACGGAGCATGCCTTTCAGTGGTTCTTCTTCATCGGGAAGTTTCAAAGTCAAAGTTGTCTCACACATACACTATTTGCTAGAGAGGAGCAACTTCACATTATTCAATATCGTCTGGAATTGGAACTTCAGCGAAAGATTAGGCTTTTTAACACTTCTAACTAACAATCCCCTCACCGATTTTTTGAACAAATACTTTTTATTTTACTTCATTTCGTAAATATTTTATGTTTAGCAGCAAGTTGGTTCGAATAGCTGTAGCAACACTGTTGGTGGAGGAACAGAGAAAATTTTCGGATCTATCCCAGTCGGAGAGGTCCGCTAGTGAAGCGAAACAAGTGCAAATACAACGGCCTCTCCGATAGAATATTCCAGAGAAATGTGCTCTCGCAAGCTAGCTTAGGTTATTATCTTTGTAAAACAGTTAAGTTTCAACAATTTTACTGTCGTTCTCAAAGATATTCGGGGACGTCCCCCTTCCACTAGGACAGTTCCAAATTTTTTTCTTGAGCAGGCTCGCCTGTACGACAACCTTGACACATTGACGTGATACAATACAATACTTACAAAGGACGTCTGTGAACACTCCAACGATGTTCCTACATGGTCCTGTAGGGCTGCTAACATGGAGCACACGTGTGAAGTTCGTTTTCGCTGTGGGGCACTGATGTTCCAAAAATGGCAAAAAATTGCCACTTATTAACTCATAGACGGTCGGAGTACGTAACCTCCCCTGCAACTGGCGCTGGTCATTTAACCGCCCGCACTTTGAAACGAATTCATGAAAGCTTCTCAATTTCAACCCAAATGTGGGTCAGAATTTCTTTAGCACACCGCTTATCTCGGCTGTCTCCATTCATGTCGAGTCGTAAAAAAAGTCGAAACGGGATATCGACCATCCAGTGACCAGCAGGAAAAACGAACTTCATCCCTAGTCCTCGGCAAATGCCCTTCAAGGTCATACAGGTATTGCTGAGAATCGTTGGAGCAAGTATACAGATGACGTTAGGAGCAAAGTAACTTGTTTGGCCAGACAACATGCGACTTTGGCTATCCAGGCCCTGGCGAAGGCAAAAAACAATTCCTAGCCGACAAAAGTAAGTAACTCGTCTCTGTCCCATTTTAACTGGTATCGCAAGTTTATTTTTCTTCTTCTCCCACGTCCCATTATTTCATTCTTCTTTTCGACCTACCTCTTTTTCTCGTCTTGCTCTTTCCCACCCAACTCTGTTTCCTTCCTCTTTTCCTTTTTCGCTTCTCTATTTCTTCCTACTGCTTGGATTCACTTCTCTGGGGCAGTAGTTCCATCTTACTTTTTTAACGCTTGGTTACGTGTAGCACAGTCAGAGAAGGTTACTGCTGTCGTGTGCATCCGATATCAGGTTTTTTGGTTCGGATTTTCTGCCCAACTAAGTCTTCCATCCCTCCGTGATTGGGGAATTGGTACCAAACTTGCCCGACGAGGGCAAAGTGCTGACTTTTTTGGAGAACTGGTACCAGACTTGCTCAAGAAGGACAAAGCGCTGCATTTTTCATCAGCTGCTCACCGCAAGTCATTATATGGTAAATACGCATTGGGCGCATGTAGGGCAGTCGGACGAAGCGCGACTGTCGCGTGCACCCGATACCAGGTTCCTGGTTCGGATTTCCCGCCCAGGCCAACCAAGCCTTCCAACCCTCCTGGGTCGGTGAGTTGGTTCCAGACTTGTCTGGGAAGGATAAAGCGCTAACTTGCTCATCGGCTGGCCACCGCATGTGATTGTATGGCCAAATACGCATTCATGTCGCCTCCACGACATCCCGTAGTAGTAGAATGCGCTGGCGCATCTCAGAAGAGATTGAGTAACGTCGTCCTTTATCCTTTATCCTTTAACGCATTCAAATCAATATAAACAAATCGCCCCCACGATATCCCGTAGAAGTAGAACACGCGTGGCGCATCCAAAAGAGCTTGAATAACGCTGTCCCTTATCCTTTATACTCACCTTTGATCGGTGTGCATTCAAGCTAATTTCCAGTCAGCCTGTAATGTGCCTAGACAACACTGTTTCGGTTGGCTTATTGAGCGTTTCTAGACGAACTGGAACAAGGCATTCATCAACACATGGCTGGGGTGCGCATCATCTTAATATCTTGCCCCGTTGCTGTTGAGATGAACCACAGTGTTCCGTAACCTTACCCTAACCCGACAACTGTTGTAGCGAAGTTTGAACATCTCTGTATGTTCGGACTGCGCCATATTAAGCTCGTACTGGATCCACAAGGAACAGTGAGATTGGACGTGCGAATCAATCTGTTCATGCGCCCAGACGTTCAAAATGCGGCCCCGCCCCGTGCTCGAGTCTCCGGAGGGTCACGCGGGGATTAACCCTGACACATCTTTTCACTGAGCCGAGTGAACTCAATGCGTTGCCCCAATACGATGGCGCAAACATCTGCACGGCCGACAGACGATCGCTTACTGCCGTTTTCCAGTAGGAGCTCTTACGAGGCATTATTCCTAACGATCACCGCTGCTCTTTTCGCTGTTCGGTTGTGATGTGATGGAGTTTCGCCATGCATTCCACGCTGCCGTTTTCTTCTGAAGCGTGGGTGCTAGACCATTGACGAGAACTGCACTCTACTAAGGCCGCTCTTTTTTTGTTGTTGAAAGAACACTTATCGCAGCCGCTTGCTATGGTCAGCGGCACCAGAGATGATACAAGTGACTATTTTCTGGATTATTTTCACTCTACTTCTGCAGGATTTCGTGAAGGCGTATTTAGCCGACCTAGTGACTTTTGGTGGCTAGCCCATGGCTCTTTCAGTGCTTCATCCCTCCCGAAGAAGTCGTGCTCCAAGTTAGCGACCGCGGGAGGTGGAAGGCTTGGTTGACGTAGACGATAATTCAAAATGACGAACTTGGGATCGGGTGCACGCAACATGCGGCGCCTCCTCCAACTGCGCTACGCCTCGCTCCGGAATTTGATATGTTGCAGAATTTCCATCATAATTTAGGCTAACAATGCATTAAGACGACTACGCATTCAATTCTTGCTCTTACACTTCGCCCTCCATCCTCTACTTAGGAGGTCGTACATTAAGAAATTGATTCTGTAGAAGATGTATAGGTAAACGAGGCCATTCTTCAACTGATGAGAGAGGACAAAGGCTGTTAAGAGATAGTGTACGCTGTCTCACAATTTGAGACCGGCGGATTTTCATAGAGTAGCTATTTCCTACTTCGAATGGCCACAGAGTTGATCAGGGCGCTGCTCACCATTCATGTTCGAGGAGCCTTTTGCATTCCTGCGGTGGCCAACTGTTCCACATTTATGCTGAAAGGATAATGGCGTTCTCCTGCTGTTCTCAGAGAGAGTTGGACTGCATGGCGCACTCTGAAGCAGATGACGATAACCCTTGTTTGTGCATCTGTACATATTTCAGAGCATGCTGACAGTTAAGAAGCTACTAGTTCAGAAAGCGAATGGATTGGATTTAAGAGCAACTGTTCAATTTAAAAGCTACCTTTACATGATAAAGAAAAAAGTCGTCGTTGGTCAATCCCATTGTGGGCTGCGCCACGTATTCGACTTCTGCGAGGTTTCGCGGAGGCAGCCTAAGTGCGTATTTTGCCAATGCAACGACTTCGGAGAAGTCGTAGTGTTATCCTTCCCAGACAAGCCTGTCACCAATTTGTGGACCTCGCTGGGATGGAAGGCTTGCTTGGTTCGGCGCGGACCGAATCCACTCGAGAGCACCCAGCAGCCAGCGCCTTCTCGAGGTCCCCACTCGCGTTCATAAGATTTAATTGGAAAATTGTTAAGTGCCTGTTAGCGGGTGTACTCCTGTGAAGGCGTCTTTTCCTCTTCATCGTGTTTCTTATTATCGTATTATCATATTCCAGTGGAATCCTAGCCTGAGTGCGTCGAGTAAAGCGCAACATGCTATCCTACCGAGAGCTGTAAAAAGAAAGGATATAAATGATAAAGGACGGCCTTACTCAATCCCCTTGGGATGCGCCACGCATTCTACCTCTAGGGATGTCGTGGAGTCGATTTGAATGCGTATTTGGACATGCAATGAATTACGGTGGTCAGCCGATGAATAAGTCAGCTGTCATAACGATGTTTTGTTGCGATCAAAACTTCTAGCGCCAGGCGGGACTCGAACCCGCACCTCCCTCTAACCGGGCGGGAATGCTCTACGCCATTACACCACCGGCGCCGTTTGATCGAACGCAACATCCACACCTCGTGGGACCAATCAGCACCCACCCGTATCCGGGATGAGCTGGCCGCTGATATCAGCATGGAACCAGTTAAGCTGATGGTCTTGATAGAAACGATTCAAATCCCGGATACGGGTGGGTGCTGATCGGTCCCACGAGGTGTGGATGTTGCGTTCGATCAAACGGCGCCGGTGGTGTAATGGCGTAGAGCATTCCCGCCCGGTTAGAGGGAGGTGCGGGTTCGAGTCCTGGCGCTAGAAGTTTTGATCGCAACAAAACATCGTTATGACAGCTCACAACCTCGATACCAGCCACTTGAGGCTTAATGAAACTGATTTGAATAAGTCAGCGCTTTGTCCTTCCCGGCAAGACTGGTACTAATACTTCGATCCCCGAGGGATAGAGGGCTTCGTTGGATTGGGCGGGAAATCCGAACCAAGAACCTAATTCATATCGGGTGCACGCGACAGCCGGTACCTCTTCCGCTACAACGCCCTGTCGTGAACTTTAAAGAAATCCATATCCAGAAGGGAGTGCACCCCCATAACGCGTGTAGACCGCTTCTTCATGTCGGACTGTAAGGTTTGTCGACTGTCCTTGTATGTATCCACGGAAGACCCTTCCTTCCTTGTGTGGCAGCGGTGCACTGGACACTCCGGTTCTTGTCAAAGAGGACCGATGGAGACGTTTTAGTGTCAAATCGATGAGCTTCTTATGGGAGAGTACACGCATTCGGTGGGAAGTGAATAGATCTGGTTGTTCAGAAAGGACCGGCGCTACCCCTACGCCATTCGGTCACTCTGACTGGCCAGAAACGCCAGCCAGCACCACCGTCTCTTCCGCTGACCTTTGGAAGGACAACAACTCACGTCGCAGAGCATTGTTCCCGGACAGTTCCGCGGCCGCTAATCCGGGTCGGCGCCGAGTACCGCTGCTCCACGCCGCGCATGCCATACATGGACGATGGCATTATGCGGCGGCGTGTGCCGCTGCCGGCTCCGCGCCCACTCGGCGCCGCGCCGCTTTCACCCCCAGCTGACTCATCCGCACTCGTCCTGACGGCCACAGAACCGTCGTCCACGGTTTGTCTCCGCCGTTATCAGTCGACCTGTTCAGCTGCTGGGCCCGTGTATTCATTTCTCCAGCTGGAAGACGTCGATGCAGCTGCAGAAGCCACAGTCGAATGGTGAGCCGCGTTTTAGCGTCTGACGTCAAAAACTGACGAAAAGCCCTCGGTGCTGCTTACAGTTACCCAGGCTGATCGATGCTGTATGCCTTGAGTAAACACTGGGGTATCACTGACTTGCTCAGCTGCAGGTTTCCAGCCGCGTTCTTCTGCTGAAAAGCTGTGTGCTCATCTGCGTCTACTCCTAGATCTGTTGGTATTTTGGGGCGTTACCTCTATGCCATTGACACTTCGCATTAAAAATATTTTAAAATTTGGATGAAATATACCGTATTCACGTAGAATTGGGCACTTTTAAATAAAATTGGACACTACTCTTAGCTAGCCCAAGACTTTTGAAATCAAAGCGGACTCTTTCAAATTGAACTGAGCTTTTTCTACTTCTACTTCTACATAATTTTTTGTTGAAGGAAAATTTTAGCCTTCTTTGACGTTGAAGAAGTTCAACTTTCTTTGATGTTTTAAATCATCTACTTAAAAAATGAACGCAGTATCTGAAATTTTATAAAATTTTTATTTTTCAGGGAAAAATAAACCTTGTTTTAAAGAGCGGGAATGCGGCCATTTTTTGATTTCAAAAAGGTTGCGCCATGCCCTCGTCTAAGACGTTGCGATTTTTATTCCACTGATAGCAGAGTTTTTGTTGCATGGACAAAATTTGATTTATTATTTTTCTTCAAGAAAAGAGGTTTCATAAAATTGTTAAACATATTTGGGCACATGAACTAAAAAATTTCAAATAAAGTTTTAGTTTTTTTTAACCAAATTTTCCTTGAACGAAAAATGATTCTTATTGAGTCTGTAGATTAACCTGCCTGAAGGTTATTTCGACTTAGAAGAGTTCGCCATGGCTTCAAAACTCCTAAAGCTAATTGAGAACGGTGTCCAATTTGATTTGAAAAGTGTCCAATGCAGAGGAAAATTGTATGTTATAAAGACGCTCTAAAATGTATGATCATCTCGACATCTCGTTGCCAGAACAGCAGTTGTAGCGTGAATTGTAAATCAGAACAGGGTTAGCCGACTACTGGACAAAGAATCTTCATCGCGATCCAACTTTGAGGGTGCCGAATGATATTTCGCGCAACTATCGTCTACTCTGGTTTTGTATAGGAGCCAAGTGGCTGCATCGTAGTGTGGAAGGCCTCCCTTATCCTCATCAGTGGGGAGCCATGAGACCAGTCTTATGCAAAGATTCTTCTGAAAAGAGTGGTGGGAAGAATTTTTGAAGTTAAATCACCGATAACGCAATTACGCATGTTCGCGCCATTATGGAATTTCTTTTGTTTTCCTTCTGAACACACCATCTTTTCTTGCTTATGCTTGCTGCTCGATAGGCTTATCCCGCATAAAGCGTGCCTCCTTAGCCCATAAGCTTTGACTGGAATTTCATTGTCCGAAGATGTTCGAAAAGGCAGCTGTGGCAAAGATGTGCTTAAAAATTCAGGTTTACTACTTGGAGAAGTCAATCTGTAATCCCTGGGACTGCATCTTCAAATATCAGTTATTTTCTCTTAATTCTTAACATATTACACTACCGTGCAGTGGAGTATCCGATTTCACATTTTAGGAGTAACATCCTCGAAACTCAAACCTCTGGGCTGATTTTTGCGCTGTGAATTTCCATTTCTAATTCTATGGTTTAGGTAAACTGTGCAACATTTTAAAATATATAAAGTGTTCTTTGTCCAAGTGAGATCTTGCTTTTTCAAACTGTAAATTATCTCTTTTTTATTTATGCTGCTGCATAACAACGTCTATAACAACAAATGTGATGACCACAATGGCAGTATTTTGTTGCGGAACTATTGCCGGCAACCATGGCATGGCATCGGCATGGTATGGGCTCGACGAGCTTCTAAATCTTCTTCTGCGGGATGTTTTCCCTTTAGTTTGATAAACTTTTCCTGTTTTGTGACCCATGAGGGCTTTAACTTGATGCCCAAGTTCATCCTACAGATGTTCATATACATTGAATTTTGGATAATTTTGCCATTCTTCTTGCCTATTCCTCCGGACGCTCGCTTAGTCTGAACAAGGCGTTCTATCACCTCAAGGCACTCTTTCTGTAGATGAAGGGAGGACGTAGCGCAGTCGGAGGAGGTGCCAGCTGTCGTGTGCGCCCGATACCAGGTTCTTGGTCCGTACTTCCCGCATAGGCCAACCAAGTCTGCCATCCCTCCCTGGTCGCTGTATTGGTACCAGGCTTGTCTGGGAAGGATAAAGCGCTGACTTGTTCATCATTTGGCCAACGCAAGTCATTGTACGATCAAATAAACACTCAAGTCTTCCCCACCCGTAGAAGTAAAATGCGTGGTGTATCACAAGAGTGTTTGAGTAACACCGTCCTTTATCCTTCATTTTATAACGTTCCAACGCTTTAATTGCCAAAGAAAACTCTTGAGTGCTCTGAAGAAAAGAACACTGCAAGTAAGTGCTGTTTCGGAGTGAGCTTATTCTCCTGCTAATGAAGTACACATTTCTCTTGGTAACGGCCAAGAAAGGACTACTGTAACGACGACGCTTTCATGTTCCCTCAGTTTTTTAACTGTTTTCGAACACACTGCGGAAAACAAAAATAACGCGCAAAAACCTTGAAAACTGGAAGGAAAATCTGCAGCTTAAACGCAAACAAGGCGCGTCAATACTTTTTACACACCCTGTACTGTGCTATAGTTTGTGGTTCTAATGGGCTAAATCACTGACAGGTGTGGTTGTACGGCTAATGCTGTGATCGGTCACTCCACGACGTTCAAGCCATCCATTCGTTCGAACTAACGGAATAGCAAACAGATGTCTGATGAACCCAGCGCTGGATATTAGCCGGCCGTCTACCGGGTGTACAGTGCAACGAACACGCCACGCTTGGAGCTTCGAGGATCCACAGCCCTGTCGTCCTTCATTTTGTCATCGGCCAGCTTTGCCTCGCTAAGACACAGTTCTCAGAACAAATCTTAGCGATCTTGATGTACCGACGAAAGCCCCAAAAGAGCCCTCGAGCTTTTGAACATGCCCACGTCCTCGGCGCTTTTTAGACGCCTGCATTCTGTCTTCTATTCGGAAGATTCGCTCGCTGTGCTGAGATGGATGATCTCTGAGGGCGTCTACCATGCTTGGATGCAAATTGTTCCTTTATCTTTGCTGCAGCGGTTTCCCCATTCATCTGCGTTTTATTTTAACAACTAAAGCTTCTTTGTAAAGCAGCTGTCCAGGCCGCGCATCCAGCAGCTCTTTGAACACGACTATGGCACACTTTCTCAAAAGAGGGCGTTTTCGACCGGTCGCTTCGATTCCGAGTCGGACTGCTTACCCAATTTTCACCCCTCCTGATGGACAGGCTAGGTCTAATGAGTATTTTGTTTGTATTTTCGACTTCCACGTTGAACGTAGACCGCCGAGCCGATTAGTGTTCAATCCCCACGCCGCTCTATAAGCTCCGGGTCTATCGCTCTGCAGGACATTTCTGACTCATCCTCCATCGATGGTCAATCGGGCCGCGGCGTTTATTTTGTCTGCATATGGGAAACACGAAGCGTTGACGGGAGTGAATGGAACTGTTTCCATCCGAGTGCTAACCATAGGGTCCCTGATCAAGAGAAGAATGTACCGTACCCATGCTGATGCTGGCAGCTATGGTTCACTTATGATTATTGCTTTGATTTGTAAATACACTTTTATTTCACATCGCTGGTTGATTTTACGGCACTAGTTAAAAGTTCCGACTCCACCGGTACGACTTCGGTCCACAAAAGTTTTTTCGCTGAAACGTCGTCTAGAAGGGGGAGGGGTGTTATTTGGCGTGCTGATCACGAATCTGACATCCGTTTTTCACGATTCGGTCGGAGACCACCCACACCGTTAACAAGGGTGGTCCAGGCAGGGTCACCGAATTCGCTGAAACTTCGTCTAGGGGGGCTTATTTGGGGTGCTGATCACGAGACTGACATCCGCTTCATAAGTGTCAATATCTTATAAAGGATTTCTCACCCTGAATGAAAAACTGGAAGAGATACGGCGGTGAGAACGATGCAATGAGAATGAAACGATGAGAGTTTTTATTGATAAATATTGTACCTAAAAATGTAAAAACTACAAGAAATATATCTGCGGGGGAATAAAAAGGCAAGGAAAGCATACCTCAGAAATACTCTACCAAAAACGAGGTTAGCAGTGATACAATGATGCAACATGATCCCAGAACTTATACACTGTCGCTTGTCGGTCCCCATAGTATCTTATCCAGAGCAACTCGCTCAAATAGTCTCTACATCTACAGTCGTTGATACCGTACTTCCGCTTGATGATCCGACCACTTACCCATACCAATCCCTACCTGCCGAAACCGGCAGAAACTTCAAGAATGTGATCCTGTGCCTTCCTACATCTATATTATCCAGCCGCATCGTGAAAAATGGATGTCAGATTTGTGATCAGCACCACAAATAACCCCCTAAACGAAGTTTTAGGGAAATCGGTGACCCTGCCCAGACCAGCTTTGTTAACGGTATGGGTGGTCTCCGACCGAATCGTGAAAAACGGATGTCAGATTCGTGATCAGCACTCCAAATAACCCCCCTCGACGAAGTTTCAATGGAAAAATTTTTTTCGACCGAACTGTGTCGGTGGAGTCGGAGCTTTTAACTAGTGCCGATTTTACAATTACTCTTTATTTTTGGACGCATGTAGCGCGGACGGAGAATGTCCCGGCTGTCGCTGCACTCAATACCAAGTTCCTGGTTCGGACTTCTCGCCCAGGCCAACCAAGTCTTCCATACCTTTGGGGTCGGTGAATTGAAACCAGGCTTTTCTGGGAAGGACACAGCACCGAATTGTCCATTGACTGGCCAGAAGTCATTGTGTGGCCGCCAAGGGTTCGTAAAAAGTATTGACGCATTAATGTAAACGTTGGAAATAACAACACATCATAACATCTATGACGTTCATATACAAAATGTCAACAATGATCTAGCGAACAGAATAGCATCACTTCTATTTTATATGGGCTTCTTTGATGCGAATGCAGGGGCGAAGACTACGAGGAAAGGCATCGATGGGGCGCCGCAAGTGGTCCACGTCGATTCCGTTCTATGCTTTGACCTTCAGTGACTTGATACTTTTGTGTATTCAATTTGCAGAAGTGTTACATACTCTTCAAGGACATCCAAAGTGCTAATTCTGGCGGAAGGCTCGCAGCAAGGGAGGCGCATCCGGCCAGTATCATGGTTTGTGCATTCGTCACAAGCGTCTCTCGTTTTCCTGGATAGAGGAGTGAAGACAAATCAGGAGAACTTTCTGTATTGATGTCCTAAGGAAGCGACTGGCTCCTCGGCTCGAATTCCACCGCAAGAGTAAGCCATATGTCTTCCAGTAGGATAAGACTCCTGCGCAGAGTCGAGGATTGTTCAGCACTGGTGCCGCGCCAACTTGGAGGACTTCATTTCGGCAAAGGAATTACCTCTGTATAGACAAAATTTGGATCCGCTGAATTACTCTACATGGAAAGTTTTGGAGAACAAGGATTGCGCTGCTTCCGACAAAAGTATGAAGTCAGTGAAGGATGATTTGGTCAAAACATGGGACAAACCCGACGTGTACTA
The DNA here is from genome assembly GCA_947396885.1 of Heligmosomoides polygyrus polygyrus. Classification (NCBI taxonomy): domain Eukaryota; kingdom Metazoa; phylum Nematoda; class Chromadorea; order Rhabditida; family Heligmosomidae; genus Heligmosomoides; species Heligmosomoides polygyrus. Next base: position 25,778,843 of record OX377201.1, on the reverse strand, counting down.
CTTGCGGCGCACCGACGATGCCTCTCCTCGTCGTCTTCGCCCCTGTATTCACAGCAGAGAAGCCCATATAAAATATCTGTGATGCTATTCTGTTCGCTAGATCATCGTTAACATTGTGTGCATAAACTTGTTAAATTTCATAATGTGTTGTCATTTCCAACGTTTACGTTTAGTGCGTCAATACTTTTTGCGCGCTCTGTAAAATTGCCTCCACGACAGTCCCGTGGAAGTAGAATGCGTGGCGCATCTCGAAAGGAATTGTGAAACGTTGTTCTTTATCCTTTGTCGTTATTTATTTTCGTTTATTTCTATATTTTCGTCCAAGTGAGGAATCCTGGAGATAGTGCCCACTTCCGCTGCCATCTATCCTTACGAAACCTGCTACCCCTTCGGAGTGGGAGAATTCGTACCAAACTCACCTGCGAAGGATAAAATACTGAACTCTCCGTCAGTCCACCGCTGCGTATACCGCATGGATTGAAAGTGAGTCTATGACGTCCTGTACATAGAGGAGTGCGTGGCGCATCCCAATCAGGGATCACTTGGTGTCTGCCTTCGGATTTTCCCTCATAATCCTTCTTACCGTAACTAATAGGGAATCATTTCGTTTTGCTTACCTTTATTTTTGAGGTAAAAATTGCAATGCTCGATGGTGTTTTATCCACCTCCAAGAGTGAGCCACGCACTTTGTTTGGGATCATTGTCGTAGTGAGAATTGTATATGTTGCATCTCTAAAAGAACATTAGAGATGGAATGGAGACAAATTTCGCCAAATTTCAGGTTAAATTTTGCGTATGACTCAACTATAATCTGAAGGGGATGCTGGCTATTTTTGAATGGGGAAAATCTTGAAAAAACTGAAAACTTGGATTAGATATGAATGCAATTTTTGAACGGGAAAACTCTTGAAAAAACTAAATTTTAGCAATAGTTGGAATGTACAATGTTCTGAAAGCGAAATGTTGGATCAATTTGTTCCATTAGTCTATTGTTATTTTGTTGCTTCTAAACCAACCATATTGTGTATGTACTGTTACTTGGACTGAGTACGAGAGTAGCGCAGTGGAAAGAGCCGAGACTTTAGCGAACATTCAAGATTGATTGGAAGTTAGAGTCCCCCAATAGTCGAGTCCCACCTCCCTCTGGTATCGGTACAGAAAGCTCTGACTTTTTCCTAGTCATCTCTGCGCACTAACAAGACGCATGAGCTAACAAGAACACATCAAAGTGGTCAGCTACGGATGAGGAATGCGTGGAATTCTTTTGATAAAAGGTCAGCACCACCAGTGTCTGTGTTTGTCAGCCGCTTCGGAATGCACCAGACATTCTGTGCATTCGATTTACACTGGGCGCTTTGAATGTGTGTCTGGCCTGGGGGCGAGCGTAACGCATTGGGAGGACGGGAACTCGAAAGCGAGGTGCTACACGCTTTGTTGCCCAACTGACATATCGGCGATGTCGCCGTCATCAGACTCTCAAACTTGGGTAATTAAACCCTAGTCTCAAGAATTATTATTGGCTTGATTACCCGAGTTTGAGACTCTGAACGAGGCAGCATCGCCGAAAGGTAGTCATGTACCATCTGGGTTTCAAGTTCACCACAATTGTAAACAATGCCAAAGAAAATTTCCTGGCTTAGAGGTTGGTGGTTCGGTACTAGATGCAGCTTGACACGGAAAAATACTTTCTTGTCCATCGGCTGACCACTGCACCCAAACGTGCTGGCCAATTATCCAAACTGGACCCGTGGTAGGTGTTCCCTGTGAATGTGTGAGGCATACCACTAAGAATTTACGTAGCGCCGACCTTTTATTTTACCTCTACTTCTTACTTTTATCTTTATATACCTGCTGTTTTTTTTATTAATTTATCCTTATCATCTGAAAATTTTATTGAAGCTCTCGTTCACTTCACTACAGTCTTTCAGCGAAATCTTGTTATTGGATAGCCTCTTTACGACAATTTTTTCCTTTTTCGCCTGTCCTTTGCGGTGTGTTTCATATTGGTAAATCTCTTCATGGTTAAAAGAAGGCCAATTTTTTTTCAACATTCATTCTAGTCATTCTTCCTTGAAAGAATTTATAAAGGCGCACCTAGGTGCCTCATGAATTCTTCCTGTTTGACGCCCAACCTATTAATTAAATAATTCATAGTTTTGTTTGTTCTAAATAACATTTCCAGCCAATTTGTTCCAATTTATTGCTTGTTTGTTCTTTCTTTGTCTTTTTTTATTTACTTTCTCTTCCTCCATTGGAGCAGGTTGCTCGAGCGGGCGCCAGCAGCGTCTCCATTCGTCCCTGTCGTGTGCCAAAGTGGTCCAATGGATCCTCCTCGCTCGAGGGACACGAAGAGGTCGTTCAGGGCTTTCACGAAGAAGTCCGACCAACGCGTTGGTGGGCGTTCTGGTGTTGTCTTGGCATCCTGCGGAATCCAGTTGGTAACGGTTCTTGTCAAGCGGGTGTCTGCGAAGCGCATTACGTTTCCGGCCCACCTAATTTTCGACAACTTGACCCACGCGTCAGCGTCCCTGATAATAATAATAGGAGTAATAATGATAATCATAATAATTAATAGTAATAATAAAAGTAAGCCAAGTAAATACATAAGCTATTAGTTATAATTGACTGTAGTCATTATAATAGTCGGGTAGAAGCGTAGCCGGAGGTGGCGCTGGCTGTCGCATGCACCGGATTCCAGGTTCTTGCCTCGGATTTTTCGCCCAGACCAATCAAGCCTTCTTCGATCCCTCCAGGTACCACTACTGTCTGGGATGGATAGTACTGGCGAATGGAAATCTACACTCAAGTCTTCGACACGATTTTCCTTTGACTGTGTAGGAACGCCCTTCAAGTCAGAATTCAGACTTTAGCCCCAATGTGTTCATAGTGATGATTCGTGATCTACAAGTGGCTTTGCTAATGTTGCTAATAGTACGAGATACAGTGGCGTCCAAAAGTTTGTGAACGCTTGGTTTTTTTGCCATAACTTGCCTTAAAAAAGTCCAAACAGAGTGAAATTTGGAAATGCGATAGCAAAGTAGATCGCAATAACGATCTTTTGGTCCACGTTCGTTATTATCGAATTTCTTACAAGTGCAAGGTCAGTCTTGCGCAACGGTTAAAGCTGAGCTGCTGAGGCATCGAATGAATTTGTCGATACATTTTCTTATGAAGCCAGAACAGTAGCGATTTGACATACTGTAGTCTTTAGCAAACTCTCTGTTATATCAAGAGGAAGGAATATCTCTGCTGAAGTACGAGAAGCCATTTTTCGGCTGGTCCAGAAGAAAGTCTCTTATCGACTGATAGGACTACTTTTCGGATGCGAAATTTCGACAGTTGCTGCTGCAGTCAAGAGAATTAAGCAGTTTGGAACAGCGAAAAACGCTTCTAAGTCTAACAGGCCTCGAAGTACGAATTCTAGAGGCGATTCTGTCATGCAGAGGATGTCGAGGCGTAACATGTCATTGATCTCCGTCGATATAAAGGAGTCTGTAGCTGCTCACCACGGCTTAGATATGAGCGTGAGCACGGTAAAACATCGAGAGAGACGCTCTGGACTCTATGGAGGACGCCCCATTAAGAAAGCCTTCATCATCGAGAAGAGTAGGAACACTGGACTCCGGTTTGCCAAGGAGCATTTGAGCTGGACGATTAGAGGATTGCAAAAAAGTGCATTTCAGCGATGCGAGCAGGTTCAACCTATTTGGACCGGATGGACCACATTACGTGGGACGTCCAAAAGACTCCAGGTACGACAGAATGTATCAACTGCCAACCACTAAACATGGCGGAGGGAGTGTTATGGTTTGGGGATGCTTCAGCGCACACGGAACAGACATTATCTGCCAAATCCAAGGAGTTATAGACTCCAAAAGTTACCAGGAGATTTTGAACAATGTCATGCTTCCACACTCTAGATAAAACTTTCCAAACGCCGTGGATTTTCCAACAGGAAAACGACTCGAAACGTGTTTCGAAGGCAGTAGGGGAGTTGTTCAATATAAATGGGATTCATCTTATGTCGTGGCCTTCTCAGTCACTGAATCTAAACCCAATCGAATACTTTTGGAGACATCTTTTTGGAAATTTAGCAAACCTCACAGCAAGAAACAAGGCTGAAAAGTATAAACAATTAAGGCAGAAATGGGAAGATATCGAACCCAACGTGATCAACAAATTCTAGAGTCCATGCCGAGGAGATGTGAAGCTGTAATTAAAGGAAAAGGTTTTGAAACTCATTACTAGTAAATCTTCATTGTATCTCTGTAAAGCTTGTCTGATTTTGGCAATAAAGAAGGCTGTTGAAGTACTATAGCCTATGTGGCTGACTTCACGATTTTTCCGTTTTTATGCTTGAAATATGGAAGGACCGATGTAGAACAGCATTGATGTTACGATATAGGAGGATTTGTTAATTGTCACAACATATCCAAATTTCACAATTTTAAAGCTGAATTGAAGCGAGTTCTGGCGAAAAATGCAAGCGTTCACAAACTTTTGGACGCCACTGTATGTTTTAAGGTTACTGGTTACTTTCTATTTTTATTATCTTGTTAATGCGCACATTTGGTGCACATTCTTTGAATAAATATGTCTCTTTAAACAGGTATTTCTTTGGAGTAAAGGCTTAAAAGGCCCAGCCGATATTCCTTTCGTTGTTTTTGTCATTTAGAGCATATCTGGCTCAAATTGATATACTGAGGGCACTCTTCGTCGGCAATAAGTCTGGACACGTGTGCACTAAGAAAATCATTATATCAAAGCATGCACTTCATCGTATAGCTTTCTATGCGATACTTTAAAGTAGAAATTACTTCTAATGCGTTGCTTATACCTTCTCCCTTCTTAAGGGTATACCTTGGTTCTTTGCTTCATCAAGGGTCATCCTTATCAACTCCGGTTTCTGATAGGCGTTTAAGGAGGGCGCGTGTAGTGCTGTCGGAGGAGGTGCTAGCTGTTGCTTACACCCGATACCACGTCTCAGTTTGGATTCCCGCCCAGGCCAACAAAGTCTTTCATCCATCCCAGGGCTGTGAATGGCTACCAGACTTGTCTGGGAAGGATAAAGCGCTGACTTGTTCAACAGCTGACCAGCGCAACTCATTGTATAGCCAAACTCGCATTCAATTCGCCTCCACGACATCCCGCAGAAGTAAAATGCGTAGCGTTTCCTAAAAGGGAATGATTAGCACCCTTCCTCATCCTTTACTCTTTATCCTTCTTTTCAGGCGATTGAGCTTAAATTCCGACCGGAATACGACAACTGCCTAGTCCCTCAAATGGAATAGTGGCTCTGTAGGAGGGGCAAAAAGTTAGCAACATGTTTCCCTGTTCAGAGGCTGATCAGCGAAAGAGAATCGCTCCTGAGGGACGTGGATGGATGAACGCTTGATTTTTTACGTGTTAAGGGTTTTGTTTGCTACGCTGGGTGCTTAACTGTAGGCAATCGCTCTCTGTTTACGCTGCGTATTGGTGTCGTCGGCAAACAACCTCCGATCCAGGTTCTTCGAGTTGATCGTGTTCTCTGGCCGGCTCTCGCCTTCTTCTAATGCAGCGGCAACCACCCACTCATCTATATTAAGCTAATCCCATAGAGTTTCGCCGTTATAATAAGCTTACTTACAGCACCATCTATTCTTTGAGCATCGCGACATCACCATGATTTTTTGCTCATAAGTCGCGTTTTCCTAGACTTTTCCTAGACAAATATGGCGGCTCATAAGTCGCACCCCATTGTAGCTTTGATTGTCCTTTCAATTTCCGCTAAAATTTGTGTCGTGCTTCTATACAGTTGTATATATTTAAAAAAGGTAAGGGACAGCGCTTCTTAATCCCCTTTGGGGTGCGCCACGCATTCTGAATTCTACTTCTACGGGATGTCGTGGAGGCAGGAGATTTGAATGCGTACTTGGCCCATGCAATGACTTGCGGTGTTCAGCCGATGGACAAGTCAGCATTTTATCCTTACTAGACAGGACACCAATCCAGGACGACTAAGGGGTTTGGATGGCTTGGGGGAAACCCGAACCAGTAATCTGGTATCTGGTACACTCGCCTAAGCCAGCACCTCCTTCAAGGGCTCCAGGGGTTCCGGTAGGTGAGCTAATATTCAAGGCAACTAGAAACAGAGAGGATACGGCTCCAAACTATCTCAAAAGGGCTGCAGCGACAATTGCATTGTGTCGAAGTGGCTCTTCGCGAAAAACAAGACAAGATCTTCTTCCTCCACGACAATGAGACCAAGAGAAAACTCCATTGCTTTTGATGTCATCTACTATCATCCACCCACCGTATTCAATGCACCTGCTTCTAACCCTATCTATTATGTACCTTAGTTATGCAAGCAGAAAAAACCATAGGGAGCAACTGGAAAGGTGCCTCAGTGAATTTTTCATCAAAACTCCAGAGATTTTGTAGAAATGACATCCACAGATTACCCGAGTAATGGCCGTATGTTGTGGATTAAAATGTTGCATATGTTCATTTGTTGTTGAATGTATTAAAAATTGGAAAGAAACCAAAAAAGAGTAGAAGTGGAGCAACTTTCTTGAACAACCTAATTGATAGGTCAGCCTAGTACTGCCTCATCTGCTGCTTGCTCTGTGTGCTTCATTGTAGGGTCAAAATGTGAATTCTTCGAAATTTTTCCATCTCCTATCCCATTCCATATTCGTGTCCCATTTACTTTTCATTCTTTTATTCTTTCGTGCTGCATGAGCTTCCTGCGACTGGATGTCTTATCCATTCCCCCGGAGTACTTGGTGTATGAGTCTCTGTGTCTCTGTCCTGGAGAAAACTTTCGCTTCCGTTCCACAGAGTGGTCAGACGCGACTTCCAGACGGCTGAATGAAAGTGAAAGCTGATCTTCGCTCTGTCGTCACCGGCCGGTGTCCGCAATTTTCCGATTAGTACTTCGCGGAGAGCGTCCACGACCGCCCGGGCTGTGACACCGGCGGCGAAGGGGGGCGAAGCCTCTCGGTCTCGGTGTTCAATGTGACGGCACTCAGCCGGGCCTATCTATCATCTTCCGTGTTTCTACGCCTCGCATCATCTTGGCTTTTCCTTCACCCTTTGAGATCGAACTGCAAATCTCCCTGAGGGCAGCACAATCTCAGGCAGGCTTGGCGAGCAGAACACTTGTACCTTAAGATTACTGAAGGATAGACCGGGCAGGAGTTTCATGCTAAAGGCTCATTGACATGACGACCAGCTATGTATTTTTCTAATTTTCTAACTTGAGTGCGAGTATCTAGCCATTTTGTTTTGTCGTTCTAGAGAACAAGTTTTAATTCTCTGGCTTCCTAGTAGGCTGCAGAGTCAAAGCTCCCCCCTTTTGTCCTCTTTGCCACTACGCTATCAGTCATTGTTCAGTCGTGTTTACCCATTTTCACGTGAGGTACTTGGCAGAAGAAAGTGGGGTATGGCTTAGAGAGTGCAGCTCCAACTCAGTCGCCTAGAAAGGACACGGATGCTTGCTGAAACGTCGTCTAGACGTTCATGCTTTCTTTATTCCTCACCTCTATAGAGTTCTTGGATCTGTCTTAGTGGGGGAGAGGCAATTCATCCAGTTCTCTTGATATCGACCTTGGATTTGAAATTAAACTATTTTACAAGCACAACACACTGAACTTTTCTACGAGAGGACCTTCCTATGTAGCTTTCTAGTCGGGAAAGGCCGTCCTGTTCCTGTTTGTTTCGCCATTACAACGGTATCTCCTCCGACTAGGATAGGTCCGAGTTTTGATACGGAATTATAAAGACCTTTCGTGAAATAATTGAGAGCATGTTGCTAGTGGTTTAAGCTTTTGCATTCATCACTTTTACTGCCTAACTTTTGCTGCTTTGACAGCCTTCTCTGACGTTGAACTACCTATCTGCATACTATCTGCTAGCTACACCAGCTATTTTTTAAAATTTTCTTCCATCGGAGCATTGAGAAGTTATAATTGTCAGTGTCCGATATTATGAAACCTGAGCATATCTTCTGTAGGAAGGTGCATTTGTGTCGTATTCGTCTGTCTCTTCCGATTTTACCACGCAACCTGTATGTATTAGCGGTCTTTTCCACCTCAAAACCATTGCCTGGAGCGTGGTAGCGCAGACGGAAGTGTCTGCTGTGGAGTACGTTCCGATTTACGGTTTTTGGTTCGAGTCCTACCTTAGCCAACAAAGGCCTCAAGCCTTTCTTCCCTCCAATTTCGGTGAAATGATGTCAGGCCTGTATAAGAAGGCTCGACTTGTATGAACTGGCACGTCCAAAGACTGGCCATCGTCATTGTATTGGCGAAATACTTTTTAAAATTGCCAGCACAATATTCCGTGGAACAAGAATGATTGGCGCAGACCGCGAAAGGTTTGCCTAACCCCGTTGCTTATCCTTGATCCTTATCCTGTTCGATTAGCCTTATTAGGCTCTCGCGCTTCCTTGAAGTCGCTCTTCGGGAAGCTTTGCAGTCATGTGAGGGTCCATTCCCGCATGTTTCTTTCTGTTAAGCTGTACTTTTTGGGCGTCTTCTGCGCTTTCTATGCGAGGTTTGGTGCATAGCCTTTTTTCTGAGTTGGAGTGCTTGTCACAGTTGGTTAAGCTCTTAGCCAATGGAGCTGATTAAGGCGGAAAGCCCACTTCCGAGTGAAAAGCACATTTACTAAGTCGAGTCAGGAACGCACTATTTGTGCACTCTTCCTTCTCCTAGTAGTATGTGGCGTAGCTCGTCTACAGCGTTAATTCTGTCGACCCTCGATGTAGCACAGCATGATGTTTTATAGTTGAACATTCAAGTTCACAGTTTCTCTTTCTTATAAGGCTGTATACCATACGCAGCCAACCCTGGCGAATAACTTTTCCTGGGGTTCATTTCATTGCGATTTGAAATTTTAATCCTAAATTTTATGACGTCGCATCGTTGTTCAGTTCGAGTAGTATCATTCGCATTCAACATTCTCGGTATTGTTGACACCATCACTAGTGTAAACCACGTGCTTGAGGAAGCGCTGAATTTTGAGTGGATCCTTAGCTTATTCATGGTTTGAGTCTCGCCCTCGACAACGAAGGGTGTTGTCCTTCCGGGTCTGTTTTACGTTCGGCTGGTCACCGCAAGTGATTGTTTAGCTCGTTGCTTCCTTGCTATTCTATATAGATAGAGTGCGCGGCGCATTCCGCAGAGAGTTGATTATCGCTCATTATCTCCGCAATACCCTTGGGCTTCTTAGTGAGCATTGACCAGTGAAGAAATACGGTTTTTGAACTTTGGATGCTCGGAACTCCGGGGCAGTTTGGCATGTGCACTGGAATTGTTTATATTCATCATCCTCAGTTTTAACTTCGAAGAGTTCGAATGAAAAAATTCAAAGTTAAAAAGGCTCATATGCTCTGTACTGTTCCATTTTCTACGTTATTTTCCACAGTCCCATGGGGCTTCTGATTTTCTGTCGAGTCTTGTGTGACTACATTTGTACCATCTCTAACAACCTAATTCTGCTACATTCGAAAACATCTGAAGAAGACGTGCTGTTTTACAGGATGAGCGCTACGCTTCTTCTCTGACACAGCAGTGTTTCTGCTTGGAAGCAGACCTTTATTCCCTTGCTTACTGAAAATATCTGATTTTGTGTATCTCGAAAATTCTCTTAAAGACGAAGATTCTGGGAAAACGAAGTCATAACCTTTAGGGATAACCTTTAAGCGCTCCCAGTGGATGTTAAAGCCAAGCCGTAGACCTAGATAGTTTCTATTGCTGTTGTACCATAAGGGATAAGAAAATAAAGAGACAAGAAAAGGAATACCAATGCATCGAACCCGGAGTAATGGAAGCTTTGCCTGGTCAAGGCGGAACTCTAACTAGAAATCTCTCTTCGTTACGTAGGCGATACCTTGCGCCTCCTCTTTCTGCGCTACATGCTCACTAACCGAAGCTATTTTTCCGAAGGACAACTTCCTCTCAGTACAGAATAATTCTCGGTGTGATAGCAGACCTCTTGCAGTTGTACTGTTGTTCTCCAAAAGTTTTGTCAACCAGACATCTCTGCATAATCACCGTTGTCGTATCGTTCGAATGTGGGACAGGAATCATAATTTGCTCCATGTCATCGAATTCCTTGAGCTCTTTGGCATTCGACAAATGTTGCTATTGCTCATGGGCCGCGTTAGGACCTTTCTGTACTAGGTACTACCTCCACCTCCTGAATGCTCCAAGTTTTCGCCGCTCACCTTCCTTTGTAGAAGGAAACGACGCATTCTAGTCCTGCGAAACGTCGCGTAGGCAGTGTGAATGCGCATTTGACGTGTATTATCCTTATCAGGACAGAAACTCATTTGTTGGTCGGTATGATGCATGTGACATGTGACATGACGTGTGTAGGGTGCTTGTAGCGCAGTCGGAGGAGGCGCCGACTGTCGCGTGCACCCGATACCAGGTTCCTGGTTCAGATTTCCCGCCCAGGCCAACCAAGCCTTCCATCCCTCCGGGGTCAGTGAATTGGTGCCAGACGTGTCTGGGAAGGATAAAGTGCTGACTTGTTCATCGGCTGGCCACCGCTAGTCATTGTATGGCCAAATACGTATTCAACTCGCATCCACGACTTCACGTAGAAGTAGAATGCGTGGCGCATCCCAAAGGGATTGAATAACGCCGTCCTTTATCCTTTATCCTTTATCCCCTATCAGGCTACTTATCTATCTAACCCTTTCTACCCCTTATACCCGCATACCCGCAAGTTTAACTGCTGATGAACCCGGCCCCAGATCTCATAGGGCGATGTATCCTAAGGCAGTTTATTTCTATGGAATGAGAAATTTCCTGGTAAACTAGTAGCTTCCTGTTAAGAGTGATGCCTAAATTTCTTGAGAATATTCACTGCGGAAGCATCTTCGCGTATCATCGAGTTTCTCCTCGGTTCAGTTAGATGCTTGGCAAGGTTTTCTTACTGCGTTGTCCAGTCCGGCGCCGCTCATTCCTTCGTTATGAGGAGCGTGCGTGGAATATCAGGCCTTGACGCTGCTTTGTCATTCGTTCTGTTTCTCCTTTTCCAACCAAAAACCTAATTTTCATTGGTTTATCATTTATTATTCAATTAAAGTGTTTTTGCGCTTTACAAAACTAAGCAAAACAAGTTGAGTAGACATCCCAATAAGCTAGGTCGTTTCCTGAACAGATGACATATTTCCGTGTTAAATTTACTAACCATAGGTTGTAATGCCGTAACAAAGCACTTCTTCCAACAAATCAGATTTAGTCTTTGAATATTCTCGCCATTGTTCATGATATACTCCACGACTTCATAGGTAGATTTGATACCATCGCCTGGAAAAACACTTGTACTTCCCAAACATATGAAATACACAAGATTGCTGCAAAAATTGATGAGTTAGATCGCTTTCCGCGAAAGCAGAAAAGCCCGATTTTCGTATCATGGGGCTTTATGGGTTGAATCTCGGAAACTCGAATCGAATCTAAATCTAAATTTAGGTGCCACATTAGGACAGCATTACCTGCATTTACCAGTGAAACACTTGTATGAGTACGAGGTTCTCGATTCAGTCTACCAGCCCTCCGGAGTCGAAAAGTAGCTACTAGAACAGTCTACATATGGTAGCAGTACGCTGATCCTTCTACCGAAGGTCACTGTATAGGTCAGATGTGTTTAAATGACCTCCTCGACATCATTAGTAGTCGAGTGTGTAGCGCACCCCGCGCCGACCTCCATCGATTTTTTCCTTCACATGCTATTCAAAGTAATCAAGTAATCACCTCTGTGTTGAATTGGTTTCAGAGAGCCAGATTTCTCGGTGAAGGGTAAAAAATGCTTCATCAATCATTCTACAACCTCTTTTATATCCAGATAAGGTTTAAAACACTCATGCGGCATCACTTAGAAGTTGGATGCATTCCGAAGTTGTATTTGAAAAATCGAATCCGAATATCAAAAAATCGCATTTTTCCAACGCATTCGAATGTGAGTCTTCAAAAAATCGCGTTTTTCGAATGTATTCAATTTTGAATATTCAGAAAGAACTGCACCGTTCGAATATATTCGAATTCGATTATTCGAATTGTGTGAGCATTTGAAACTATTCAAATATTCTAAAAAATTTCGGGAGCACAACTGGGTATAATGCGTTCCCATTCTTAAAAGCATTGTTTACCATTGGTTTTCCTTGTTTATTTTGCATCAATAAGCCACAGATCCAGAAGCACTTACCGTTGCATTTGTTTGACTTTGTGTTTCGCTTTCTTCAATCACTTCCACTTAGGTGCAAAACTCGGTGATCAAACAGTATGTGCCTGTTTGCTTATGGAATTCACCATTATGCAACCGACATTTTGCATCGTTTATCGAAGCTCCTTAAGAGCTTAGCCAACAGCCAACATGAATGTGATAACCTTTCAACGAATCAATGTACCGAATGACGTTAGCTGCTCTGAGCAGCGGTGCTGTATGTTTGTATAGACGTTGTCGGGATGTTTTAGAGCTTTGACGTTTACTGACGGTTTCCGAGGTCAAAGTATGATTCCGTACGATTTCAGCGCCGATTCCGTGGCACCGCGCCGTCGGTCATTTGGCACGTCGTGAGATGTCCGTCGTCCAACCGCCGCCGCATCTGATGCAGTTCGCTCAGACACAGGCCGCTCTCGCTCCCGACGACATCGACCTGCAGGGTGGACGACTGATTGACGTCGTTGAGGCGAGTGCTGAACTGTCTTGAGCTTTGATTCCTTGGAAGATTTTTAAATGCAATCCTGCAGCTTTTCATCAGAAAATGTTAAAGATCGCAAGGGAATATCCTCCAGACATTGAATATGTAGAGAAATTGCAAAATACTGTAAGGCAAGGAATCGAACGCCTGACCCCACCCCTATGAAGCAGTATTCTTGCGTTTTGCGTACACGATGCCTGTACTGCTTTGTGAGACTGTGCGATTCCATAGCTCACTTTCAGCCCCTCACCAATTTGTAAGGCTGTAGGACTTAGCAAAAATGAAGCTGATAGTTGGTAAAATGATAGCTGTGTTTCTTCCGCCTTTCTGACATGCGCTTGAGACCCTTTTCTAGTAAGAAGATCGGTGAGTCTTCTGAATAGGTGCCCTTCAGTTCGAGGATTGTAAGAAACGAAACGATAGGCAGGAAGAATTTGCCTAAGAATGTCGAAGATATCCGTGGCGACATTAGTCCGCAGCTATGTACCGGAAAACCAATCGGCTGTTCGTAGGAACGCGAACACGGGAGGAGGAAGGGGAAGAAGAAGATTCCATGGTCAAGGACCGAGGCGCGATTGCGATCATTTCTGTGATCATTTCGGTGAAGAGGAAGAGGTAAAATGATAGCTGTGTTTCTTCCGCCTTTCTGACATGCGCTTGAGACCCTTTTCTAGTAAGAAGATCGGTGAGTCTTCTGAATAGGTGGCCCTTCAGTTCGAGGATTGTAAGAAACGAAACGATAGGCAGGAAGAATTTGCCTAAGAATGTCGAAGATATCCGTGGCGACATTAGTCCGCAGCTATGTACCGGAAAACCAATCGGCTGTTCGTAGGAACGCGAACACGGGAGGAGGAAGGGGAAGAAGAAGATTCCATGGTCAAGGACCGAGGCGCGATTGCGATCATTTCTGTGATCATTTCGGTGAAGAGGTGTGGACTCGAGTCTGGCTAGGATTCATTCGTTTTGTACAAGTCTCAGCGTCCTATTTGATATACCACAATGAATTACAAATAATACATTCGTTCTGTCGAAACCGTCTGAACATGCGGTTTCTGAAGACTGATCTGAAAGCTCCTTTGCATAAAAACGCACTTCTTCTTCTTCAGCGTTTGTCCCACTTAGTTGCGGGGTGCGGTTTTCTGGAATAGTGGCGCCACTTTTCCCAATCAAATGCCTGACCAGGGTGCAACCTAGCCATGTTCAGGTTAAAGATCTATAGAGCGTAAAAGCGGACCCCTATCGCATTTAGGTCGTTCAGAGTTGTGCAGGACTCAAGCGCTTTGAAGCTTTGCATTCATACATTTCAGTCCTAATTGGCCTCCTTAGGGAGCAGCTCCAGCTGATTGAATCAACATAATTTTAGGAAGACTTTTTGCATTTCTCTTCCAGAAAAGCAATTAGCAAACAAAGTTGGAAGTCAGCGTGTGCATGTCTGGTGCTCTGCCAAACCAGTTTGATTTCCAACATTGGTCGCCGTATGTAGGGGTTCAAAGAGCAAGAACTTAACTTCCAACCTTTCCGCTTAAGGCGCTAGTTTATCGAAACTGTGCGCAGGATTTTCGGAAACGAGTATATTCAAACATGTCCACCCTGTGCTAGAAGCCGGTATCACACGAAGGATGAAGGATACAAGGCGACGTTCATCACGGATATAAAGGGTAAAAGGCTGTGTTAACCAATCCGTTTTTGATTCCACCACGCACTCTACGTAGCTCTGCGAAATGTCGCGTATGCGCATTTGACGTGTATTATCCTTATCAGAATAGAAACTCATTTGTTGGTCGATATGATGCCTGTGGTATGTATCGAAATAGGTGACATCTTTCCTGTCAGAAAAAAGAACGAGTCGGTTCCGAAAAAGTAGCTTCGCTTCGTAATTCATTGATTCCGCGAGACAATGTAACAATTTTTCTGAAAATTTCGTGAAAATTAGCCTCCTCGATTTTCAGCATATGCTCTACCTTAAAGATAGATTTACTATTAGTAGAATTCTCTTGAGTTGCATGCCTTCTCTATGTCCTCAAATTAGATATAGCGTGCTAGAATGGTCCAATGGATCCTCCTCGCTCGAGGGACATGAAGAGCGTCATATCGGTCGTTCAGGGCTTTCATGCAGAAGTCCGACCAACGCGTTGGTGGGCGTCTCGGTGTCCTCTTGACATCCCGCGGAATCCAGTCGGTAACGGCTCTCGTCCAGCGGGTGTCTGCGAAGCGCATTACGTGGCCGACCCACCTAATTTTCGACGGCTTAGCCCACGCGACAGCGTCTCTGATCTTCGAACATCGGCGATGCTCGGAACTCCGGAGGCCTTCTCTCACTTGCGTGAGTCGTGTCACTCCGAGCATCGTCCTCTCGATTCCACGCTGCGCGACGCTGATCGCGTGTTCTTCCTGCTTTCGTATAGCCCAGTTTCCGGGGCGTATGTTAGGGCAGGAAGAACAGTGGAGTCCAATAGGTGTGCACGGAGTCGGACGTTCTTCGTCTTCTTCGCGACTTCTTCGACGCTCTTGAAAGCTCCCCAAGCCGCTCGTTTCCTTCTGCTCAGCTCTGGCGCTAGGTCGTTGGCCATATTGACTTCGCGACCCAAGTACACACAGCTGGAGCATTCAGAGATGTTCGTTTCGTTGAGCGAGAATGGGGTATCAGAAACTTGTCCGTTCCTCATGAACATCGTCTTCGAAACAAATATGTGAATTTTTTGTTCTCACGTCTTCTTCTCGGGAACCTTAACCAGAACCTCGATTGGGGTGAGAGCCGGCGTTGCGCTACCACTCAGTGTTTAATCTTTTTTCAGTTCCTTTTGGCATCGGAGCTTCATAAACTGAAAGGTTGTTTCATTTAAACTCTTCTTCTTCAGGAGGAAGAAATTGACGCCACTGACGGATGTCGAGTGCAGGTGATTACCTACCGGATCGAATCTGCGGACGGAACCGAACAACTGACGAAAACCATCCGACGAAAAGTGAGTTCAACTCAACTATTCCGACGATTAACAGTACAATCCAAAATTGAAACGCAAGCGATAGTTCTGCTAACGCACTTGTAACCACACGATGTCTCATTATACTTGGTTGGAGGCAAAGTCCCGCAGTTTTTTTTACATTTTACTCCTAATATCGCTGAAACAGAAATCGGTGCATTTTGCCTTTCTCGACTGGGAGAATACCCTCCACCGCGTTTCGCGTGCTGTTATATGTTATTATTGTTAGAGGTTATATATGGCATGCATTGCGACGACCTGGTATCCCTAATGAGCTTATTGAGTGGGCCAATCCATTATGTACCGCATGAAGAGCGGAAAAAATTGACGTGCAGCTGATTTTTGGCAAAAAATGAGAGATTGAGACTATTTATAAGACCGTTCTGGATCCATCGGTTGTGCCTTCACATCGCTCGATATCATGAATTCTATTCATATACTGAGCACGTCAAAGGAAACCGTCTCAGTGCAGAGCATACATGAATATTATGCTTGAACTACTTTATGTTACTCCAATCGACAGCATTGAAACGGAAAGAAGGATGTAGACTGACAATAAACGAAATGACAAGTGGAACAGGTGGTTCCATGCGTGTGGCTGACATTGGCGACGCTCAGCACAGTCATATCCCTCCTATAAATTCTAGTTCTGTAGCGCTTTTCCGGAAAGAACCTATCTGCGAAGGCTTAGTTTTCTTTTTTCTTTACCGTCACTAAGTGTTTCCTTGTAGCCAGCCAGTTTCTAGGACCGGAAACCTACCAATAATCATGGCAGGAATGATGGCCGAGCACTAACCCATGCTTGACAGCTTTTTGTCGTTGAGATTGTTGTTGTTGTTACGGCTTCTTACAGGTGGTTGGTTTTGACAACCACTCAGGTTATTGGCTTAAAAAAGGAGCATGCAGGTTAGGTGAAGCGTTGCGGTGGTTTTTTCGCTTAGCATCAAAGAATTCTCCATTCTTATCATTAAGCATGCACGATATCACTTGAAAATAAAGTGCCTGGCGCACCTCATCAGCAGTTTGATTGACGCCATACTTTAATTTTTTATCCTTTCCATACTAGAGACATAAGATGGCTCAAAAAGTGTACACGGTTGGAATTTTGATATCTATCCCAGCCTGAGGGCGGTATCGCTAGACAAGCGAAACAAATGTAAACAGCGTTGCATCTCCCGAGCGCAAAATTGCAAAGAAAGGCTCTCCACTAGGTCTGTCATGATATTGTCTCTGTAAACTAGTCTGCTTTTAGTTTTGCCGTCGTTGTCCAAGAAACAGTGTGGACTGCTGCTCCCCACGTAGGATGAATCCGAATCTACAAAAACACTCCTCTCTTTAGCCGAAAGCTCCCTAAAAATCACTGTAACATTTCATATGAATGCCGTGCACCATCTCTTGGTATGCCAACCTGGACTTTCTCGCTTTCATGTGAATTATGATGTGTCTCCGACATTCATAGAGCTAGAAGAGTAGCAATGTGCGCAATCCAATGCACCAAGATTAATAGGATTTTTATAAGATTTTGCCTTCGGTAACAAAAGGTGATCCTGAAAAATATCCTACCGCACTCCTGAGGCAACCGTAAAGTCTTATGTTTTTACCTTTAGGGTCACTTCCTCACATCTAGCTCTAAAATACAATTTTGAATTTACTGAGAAGGTTCGTTGTTCCTTCAAACGATTAGCGAAAAAGAAATGGTTGCGTTATTAGTTTTTAGAGTTGACCACGCTTCTGGTGGCGGTCTTTGTTTTTCGATGTTTGTTGTATTTGTTCGCTTTTATGACGTCTGTCTTATACACCGTAATAAATAATAATAATAATAATAATAATAATAATAACCAAGAGCTATTAGGTTGTAACGAATTATTAACGAATTGTAACGAAATAAATGGCACTGGCTCGCGCCATTTTTTAGCGCGTCTTTACGCGCTTGATCAAGAACAAACCGTAACATGTGGCATATCATTTAGAAGCGCAAACATTGCTCTACCGGAGACTACCAAATTTTCTATGTAAAAGTGGGAAAACTTTAGAGTTTTATTGACTTTTTTGCAGATGGACAAAAGGGTAATCCGAGGCATTTACTTGTATGAATTCAAGCTGGGCACTACAGCTAAGGAGGCGGACGAGAAGATCAACGCCGCATTCGGTCAAGGATGTTCCACAATTCGGACGGCGCATCGTTGGTATCAGAAGTTCCGGAATGGAGATGAGAGCTTGGAAGTACATGAAGGTCGTGGGAGGCATAGTGATGTTGATGAGGACAAGCTGAGAGATGTGGTAGAGGAGGGTCCACACAAAGGTACCAGGGAGATAGCGAAGGTTCTTGGCGTCAGTCACAACACAGCTGCCCGGCATCTGAAGGAAATTCGAAAGACCAAAAAGCGGAAAGATGGGTGCCTCACGAGCTGTCTGAGGAGCAAAGAAACCGACTATATGAGATCTCGTCCGCACTGCTTCTACGGAACGAAACGGACCCATTCCTTGATCGCATCGTAACCTGTGACGAGAAATGGATAATGTACGACAACAGGCGACGATCGGCACAGTGGGTGGACAGCGATGAGAGCCCCAAGGTTTTTGCGAAGCCGGAATTGCACCAAAAGAAAGTAATGGTGACAGTATGGTGGTGTTCGCTGGGAATTATTCACCACAGCTTCCTCCCTCCCGGTGAATCCATCACGGCAGAGAAGTACTGCATTGAAATTGAAGAAATGATGAAAAAGTTGAAGGATATCCGGCCGGCCTTGGTAAACCGAAGGCGAGTTCTCCTTCTGCACGACAGTGCTCGCCCCCATGTAGCACGAATGACGTTGCAGAAATTGAATGAGCTGAGCATTGAAACTCTACCACATCCCCCGTTTTCTCCCGACCTCTTCCCAACAGACTACCATTTCTTCAAGCATCTTGGCGACTTCTTGGTAGGGAAAATATTCAAATACCAACAGGATGCCGAAAGTGCCTTCGAAGATTTCGTCAATTCCAGAACTTCTGATTTTTATGCTACTGGGATAAAAAAGCTTGTGTCACGTTGCAAAGATGTGTGGAATCAGAAGGTTTTTATTTCGATTAATAAACTTGCCTACAAGCCGAGATATTAACTGTTTAAATTTACAGTGGTTCAGTGCCATTTATTTCGTTACAACCTAATAGAATGAGTGGTGCTTCTTGGTTCAAGGTCATTGAATGTTCGGTTTCATAGTTGTAGCTAGACCTGAACACATGAAGGTGTCAGTGTGATGCAAGAATAAGCCATGCCTGATAAAATGTTATAAAATACGTTGCTAACTCAAGCTTGGGTAGGCCTTTGTCCAGAAGCATTCTTGGAAGTTTACCTCAAATAAGTCAATATGCCTCCTGCCTCGCTGTTTTTTGCCGAGGCTATACGCCGTTATAACGGTGGCGATGTCCGTTCCTCCACGTGGTGCCACTGGAAACTACTCGCTCTGCGAGTTAAGCCGAACACGGACACTCGATTGCAGGCGACAGGCCCTTGTGACAGGCCGGCCTACGAAGACCCATGTCACATCACATGGTGTATGACAGCTCAAGTGTTTCGAGATAGTGCTACGGCGTCCGCGGGAGCCGACGCGCACTCGCAGAGCCCGGCGAGTGTGAGAAGTATGTGAGGGTCCCTGATGCGAGGACGGCATCGGGGGGCAACTGAGCTAGTCCGAAAGTCCCGTAACGTAAGCAGGACCCGCGTGGCAACGCTGAATGTGGGTACGTTGACGGGCCGCTCGTGCGAGTTGGTTGAAGCACTGGAGCGTAGAAGAGTTGATTTCTGTGCTGTGCAGGAGACGAGGTGGTCCTGCCGTAAGTCAAGGGACATAGGACGTGGCTTCAAGGCCGTTCTATGTGGAAATCCCAGGACAACCAGTGGTGTCGGAATAATCGTCTCCGAACGATTTCGTGACTCGATTGTAAGCGCCGAGCGCTTTAACGACCGTTCGATGAAGATCGTTGTCGCCGCGAAGGAGCGACTCTATCACTTCTTCTCTGCGTATGCTCCGCAGACTGGCTGCTCGGATCAAGCCAAGGAAGAGTTTTGGAGCCTGCTTGATGAGAAGACAGCAGAGGTACCGTCGAAAGATGTCATCATAGTCGCTGGTGACCTCAACGGGCACGTCGGCGCGACGAAAGACGGGTACGGCTGTCATGGTGGGTTCGGTTACGTATCGCGTAACGCAGATGATGAGCGTATCCTTGAATATGCGGAATCGCACAACCTCAACATAGTGAACACCGTATTTCGCAAACGCGATTCCCACCTCATCTCGTTCTATAGCGGGAACACCAGGACTCAGATAGACTTTGTCCTTGTGAAGGATCGAGACCGAAGTCTTGTCACAGACGCGAAGGTCGTGCCGTATGAGTCGGTCGCCCCACAGCATCGACCGCTGATCTGTACTTTAAAGATCGCCCCTCCGAGGCTGAAGCAGGTCGAGCGATGAGGTGCACCAAGAATCAAGTGGTGGCGAATGAAAGAGAAGGAAGCAGCTGTGATTTCTCGCGTGCGGTTACCGACAGTGACAACTGTCGACGAAACTTGGGAGAAGGCCACCGACGCGATTCGTCACGCTGCACGGTCGGAGCTCGGCATCACGAAGCCTGGACGACGGAAGGTCGACAAGCAGGCCTGGCTGTGGACAGATGACGTGAAAGCCAAAGTTCGTGAGAAGAAGACGCTATATCACGTGTTTCTCGGCGAAAAGACAGCCGATAACTGGCGGAAGTACCAAGAAGCGAAGAAAGCTGCAAAGAAGGCCGTGGCTGTTGCAAAAGCCACTCATTATGGAGATGTCAACGAGAAGCTCGAGTCGCGCGATGGGGAGCGGTATCTGTACCGACTCGCAAAGAATCGCCATCGCCAGACCGAGGACATCGAGAAGTTCTTCGGCATCAATGATGAGAACGGCCGTCTTCTTACGGACCGCAAGAAGGCATTGAAGCGATGGCACGATTACTTTGAGGAAATCTCTACAGTAGAATTTCCTCATCCAGCCATCCCCTCAACGGCTCCAACCCACGGCCCCGTTCAGAAGATCACCGTGGAGGAGATTGAAGCGGCTTTGAAGAAGATGAGGCCAGGCAAAGCGACTGGGCCCGACGACGTGGCAGCAGAACTGTGGAAGTCGAAGTTTTGGTACCCTGCTGAGTGGTTGGCGAAGTTCTTTAATCAGATTGTGGCGGAGAAGAAAGTGCCTGAGAGTTGGCGCCAAAGTGCGACGATTCCGATTTGGAAGAAGAAGGGCAGTCCTGCAGACTGCTCCAATTACCGTCCGATTCGCTTGCTTTCGCACAGCATGAAGATCTTTGAGCGAGTTGTCGATGGACGAATTCGGGACATCGTCCAGCTTTCCAGCAATCAGTGCGGCTTCGTGGCTGGCTGTGGCACCATTGATGCCATACACGCCGCCCGCCTCCTGATAGAGAAGCATCGCGAGAAACAGAAGACAGTGCATATCGCCTTCCTCGACTTGGAGAAGGCCTTTGACCGCGTACCGCGTGAAGCGATATGGTACGCCTTGCGACATCATGGAGTTCCCGAAGAGCTCATAGAGTGGGTGCGAATTCTCTACTCTTGTCCAAAGAGTCGAGTGCAAGCTGCAGCTGGAACCTCGATGGAGTTCCCCATCTCTGTCGGGGTACACCAGGGTTCTGCGCTTTCCCCACTCCTCTTTGTTGTCGTCATGGATGCCATCACACGAGATCTTCAGAAGCCGTCCCTTGGACGTTGCTTTATGCCGATGACGTGATGCTCGCTAGCGAAGATAAAGGTGAACTCGAGCGAGAGGTGCAAGCTTGGTGTGATCGCTTGGAGCGGTTTGGACTCAGATTGAACGTGAAGAAGACCGAGTATTTAACAACGGACGTTACCGAGTCCAGCTCCATCAAGGTTAACGGCATCGAGCTTCCACGCACTGCGGTCTTTAAGTACCTGGGATCAGCAGTCGCGTCTGACGGCAAACTGATGGTCGAAGTGAATTCACGCGTGAGTGCAGCTTGGTCCAAGTGGCGCTCGTTGACTGGGGTGCTCTGCGATAGGAAGATACCGGAGCGCTTTAAGTCAAAGATCTACAGGGCAGTCATCCGGCCAGTAGCGATGTACGGCGCTGAGTGTTGGCCTGCGACCAAGGAAGTTGAAACGCGCCTCAGCGTCATGGAGACGAAGATGCTGCGCTGGACGGCTGGAGTCACCCGCATGGACCGCATTCGAAATGATGCTATTCGGCAGAAGTTCGGTGTCGCGCCGATAGCGGATAAGATGCGCGAAGCTCGCTTACGATGGTACGGCCACGTTCTTCGTGGAAAGGAAGATAGCGTCCGCAAGATAGGCCTTAAGTTCGAGGTGGTAGGAAAGCGGCCTAGAGGGCGCCCGAAGCAGCGCTGGGCTGATACGTTACATACGGACTTGAAAGCGGCTGGCGTCCACCCTGATCTAGCGCTGGATCGGGAAAGGTGGCGTTATAACGGGTTTTGTTGCAATCAAAACTGGCGCATGCCTGAACTCGATCCCGGTGCCCCTGCTTACCGGGTAGGGTGCCACGCCATTACACCACCGTTGCTATTTGATTCCACATTACCAAGGAGATTACGGGAATCCACCGGCCGCTGATAAAGATAAACGCACAAAGGAAGGTGTCAATCAAGCTCTTTTGAATTCGCCACACATTATAGCTCTCCGTCATGTCGTGGACACTATTTGAATGCGTATTTGGCCTACACAAGGCCTACACTTGCGTTGGCCAACCGATGAACAAGTCAGCTTTATCCTTCCCAGACAAGTCTGGCACCAATTCGCGGACTCCGGAGGGATGGAACGTTTGATTGGCCTTGGCAGGAAACCCGGACCAGGAACATTAGATCAGAGTGCACGCGACAGCTGACGCCTCCTTCGACTGCGCAGCCACGCGCCCAAGTCGATATCAGATCGATAATTGGTAGACGGACACCTTCTTGCTCATAAAAACTTCCCGCAGAATGTATGTTGTCGTTATTTTTCGCAATTTCTCTTGATGCTTTCGTTCACTTTCTTACGCAAGTGATGATTTTGTAACCCACCCGTGAAGAAATTAAATAAATAAACGAACATGAAGCAAGAAAATGGTATAGGAAAGCCAATGGCGTGGCAATGTGCTCGGAAAGCAGTTATTCGATCAAACAGAGCTGGTGAAGTAATCGGCTAACAACCTGCCCGGAAAGCAGACTGTGCAGTTCGAATCCCGCCTGGCACTAGAGCTTAGATTACAACAAAGGACAATAAAGGATAAAGGACTGCACTACTCAACCCCTTTTGTGATGCGCCATGCATTCTACTTTAACGTGATGTCGTGAAGGAGATTTGAATGCGTATTTGGCCACACAATGGCTTGCGGTGATCAGCCGATGAATAGATCAGCGCTTTGTCCTTCCCAGACAAGTCTGGCGCCAATTCACCGACCCCAGAGGGATGGAAAACTTTTGCCCTAGGCGGGAAACCCGAACCAGGAACCTGGTATGGGGTACAGGCGACAACCGGCACCTCCTCAGACTGCGCTACATGCGCCCGATTACGACAAAACATCAATACAACAGCTATGACAGGGACATACAACAGCAGCCTGTGAGTGCGAGAAGAATGCTTTTACTCCCTTCAGTTCCCTGAGAAACTTAACGTATGGCCCACCTAGCTTGAGGCATTTACGGTCCATGTTGCTGACGGGGAATTGCGTGGTTTATGAATACCGGGGAGAAGGCGTGTATGTGTGCAACACGGCTCATAACCGCCAGATGGGGCTCGCGCCCTGAAACCACACAAAAGCGTCCGCTCGAAGAAAACACCCCTTTCGACTGGAACAGGAGCTCGTCGCAGGCACTCCCGTTCACGGCTGGCCGGCTCCGTTCAACGGTGAGACAGCTCAGGCATTTTCTCTGCGACTGCTGGTGAAATCGCCGCGAGGGGCTGCGCGTTTCTGTGGGCGACCTGGCGCCGCCGCCGCTGAGCAAACAGGCCAGCCACCCGGCGAACACGGACAACTCGTTCGATTCGCAAAAAGCACTTTGCCAGGCCGTTCGTGGCCGACGCATTGTTAATGCTTTCGATACGATAGCCCCTCTGTTAGCTGGTATTATTCGCTGACAGCCGCCATACTCATCACCGGCGCATCGCTCTCCACCGAATATGGACCTACGTCTGCTACTCGACCCCTACAAGGAGCAGATTACGTCGGTCGGTCGCTTGGTGTCTTACTCTCTTGCCTAGCAGTACACATTGGATCCGAATGAATCACTTTCGTATACCCGATTTGGATACTCCGAACCGAATTATCTTAAAATCCGAGGACCGCAAAATCGCCCTTATCCGAATCATCCAAAAATTCGTGATCCCGAAAATCGTCCTTATCCGAATAGTGTAATTATCCGAAGATTTTTGAACGGATCTATTGTATACCTAGCAATGCGTTTTGCCCAGCTCGGGAGCTCTAGAGCTATGTTCCTACGAATTTTTTGGGCAAAATAATGGTTGCTAGCTCTATGTTGTCATACCTTATCAGAGGATTATAAGCTAGCATTTCCTCATGTCCATGTTCTTCGATCATGGTCACCTTCTCCCATCATCGTATTTAAGCCTGGATAATACTTTGTCGACATTTTATCGATATTTCTGCTCACGTGCACTCATGTTTGCCAAGCAAAGCTTATGGAAGCGCTGGAATCACCGTGCGTTCGTTCTGCGATTCATTGCCCCTATATGTTGTAGCACTTCTTGAGAAAATGCTAACCAAGAAACGTGGCGATCGTGTAAGACCTCATGCAGTCCAAAGGATAACCGCTTTAGTCCTAAGTACCACCACTTCAAAGAGTTGAGCTGATTCACACTCCCGACCCAGCACTCGTTTTGCTGTGCTCAAGTGTTACGTTCCAGCTCTTTGTGGAGCCCTTCTTTTTGGTCGATTTTTAACAAATTTCAGTTGTTCATTGTTGGTTGTGGTAATGTATCGGAAGGCGTGCCCAATCAGATGTTCTTTATAATGTTCCGAAAACACGCTTCATTCTTGACTGGAACGTTCTCAAGCATGTGGATGCATCTCCTAAAGGAGATTTTACATACCATGGACTACGTATGCTATCACACTGTAGAAGCTTACCGTAAATAAACTTCCAGATTGACCAACTGCTAGCTGTAGGCCACAGTGAATAGCAAACCTTCTCGGAAGCTCAGGATATACAACTATTTCGTTAAAGAGTTACGGATAGTATACGGATAAAAGGATAAATGATGACGTTGCTCAATCCCGTTTGGGAGGCGGCACGCATTCTACTTCTACGGAATATCGTGGAGGCGATTTGAGTGTGTATTTGGCCGTACACTGCGCTTGCGGTTACCAGAAGTTGAACAAGTCAGCGCCTTATCCTTCCCAGACAAGGCTCGTACCAGTTCACCGGCCCTTGCAAGGATGGAAGGCTTGATTGGCCTGGGGCGGAAATCCGAACCAAGAACCAGGTATCGGGTGCACGCGACTGCCGGCGCCTCCTCCGACTGCGCTACAGCCGTCGTACTGTAGATGCTTACATAGATAAACTTCCAGGTTGATCAACTGCTAACTGTGCTGTGAAAACCAAATCTTCTCGAAGCTTCGGGATATACAACTATTTCGTTAAAAATAATAACATACGAAAAGAATAAGCAATAATATGCTTAGCAGAGCGAACGGAAATGAAGGGAATTTTATGAGTACTCGCCAAGGTGTGAGACCGAAAAATAATGTGCTGACGTCTTACTAATGGATCGAAATACTTGTAAGCCTTCGTGCTATATTAAAGCATGAGCACATTGCATATTAGTTGGCCTCATAATGATTCGCTGAAAACGTTCCCAAAATTCAAATTATTCTTAAAGTACACTATTCACCCACATTTATTGCACGTCTTCCTTGCTCTGAAATGATTTTTTTCTACCTTCGAGACCTATTTCGGGGATATGAACATATAGATGCAATTGGCTGGTTCTATTTCATCAAAGAATTCGTCATTCTGGTTGTTTTATTGCAACCCAGTATAGAAATAGAACAGAATGTCTGTTCCGTGTTTTGAGGGTGGGCTCTTGCACCACTGTTATTTTACACTCTTCAATGGAACGCCTAAATGTATCTTTTATGCAACGCCAGCAGTCTTCGTCAACCTTCTCGGTTTGTTATCAGAATGATGTTGTTTTCTGCAGACTAGGAGATGTTTCCACTGATGTATAAAGTGAAACTAAACAACGAAGAGACTTCCTGTATGCTATCACGGTGTTTCTTTTTTTCACGAAAGCGAGTTTGTGGTACGCTCTAGCTCGGTGCGCGGTGCTCGAAACACCTGGCGCCTCCTCTGACTGCGCTATCACACGCCCATTCTATGCATATGATTCAATGAAAGAAATGGCAATTTACTTAGGTACCTAGAATTAACCTCTGTAAAGTGAATTTGCGAAATTTACAGTAGAGAGTCGGAAGTTTAGGATCGTGTACAAAGGGGAGGGGTCACTAATCAATCCCTGTTTCTTCCTTTGCGGACATTGTGGAGTCGATTAGAATACGTATTTCCCCTATACAGGGAACTGAAGGGACCAGCCGATGGAAAAGTCAGTATTTAATATTTCCTTTCAAGTTTGGAACCAATCCACCGACCGCAGAGAGATGGATGGTTTGGCTGTCTTGCTGTGAACCCGAAACAAGAAGTTCGATCCTGGGTACAGGCGACAACTGACGTCACCTCCGATTGCCCCATTGTGCACCCACTAGTCCACAAACTTTTCCTCGACTTGAGTAACCCCATCGTACAGGACATCAAATCTCGTATCTTAGTGTTAGCAGTCACAAACTGCGCTTCCTCTAGCGAATCCTATAGCACTGTTCACCAACTCTTGTTCAAAAAATGTTGCTATCTTTGGCCATTTTTAATATTGTAAAAAGATTATTGTTCAAAGAAAGGCCATCCTTTTGGTAGGAGAGGAGCAGAGCTGCTCCTGCTCAAAAGTTAGAAAAAATAACTACGACATCCTGAAGGGGAAATTTCACTTTTAACTGTCCAAGAGATGAGGATCGAGAAACTTACATGCTGAGATTTGTTTTCAATCACTTTTCGATGGGCGCATGGTTGCGCGGTTGAATGAGGCGCCGGCTGTGAAGTGCACCCGATACCAGGGTCTTTGTTCAGATTTTTCGCCTAGGCCAACTAAGCCTCCATTCGGTGAATTCGTACCAGACTTGCCATGGCAATGATAAGGCGCCCACTTGACTATCGGCTGGCCAAATTATTGCCATTGTGTGGGCTAAATAGCAGACATTCAAATTGCTCGACGACATTTCGTAGAAGTACAATACGTGGCTCATCCGAAAAGGATAGATTAGCGCCGTCCTTATCCGTTTTTATTTTTCGGCACGTCGGTGGTTTACTTTAGAGGTTCTTAGAATTTGGATATCCCTCTTCTTTCAAGCTAATTCGCCAAATCATAGAGGCAAAATTAGTTACAGACGTCAAGCTGCGACGCCAAAACCACTGCTGGAAATGTGTGAAGCAGTGTCAAATAAATAGCTATTTGATGGCCTCTGGTATCTTGCAGAACATCTGGAGACGAACATACACATGTTCCTTGTCGGCTGCACTTCAATCCGTTCAACAGCTTGACTTTAGCCTTCTTACAAATCTTGCCTAATGCCTTCTCCTCAGCATAATCTTCTTCAGATCAAATTCGACTGCATGCAGACATCACGACGTCTGGAGCTGTCGAACGGTAAAGAGGCCAAGGTGGAGGAGAAGTGTGAGCGCTATCAAGGCGATATCAAAGGCTTCCGACCAGTGGAGATCACTCAGAACAACAAGAAGCTTCAACTGGACCCGAACAATGCACAGGTGAGCTTCTGGTTGTGGTCGGATTTTGGCTTCAAGACTCCATCAGTTTGGGGCAAACTGCGCTTCGTGCGAAATGTACTGTTGAAATTTACGACTTGCGTTGCTCTACAGTCAGTGTTTGGCTTGCTTGCGTCACAGTCAAACAAATGCATGGATCGAGAGAAATCGACTAGCGTTCTAACACTGCAATGTTACTGTACCGTCTAATGATTTTGGGGGCGACTCCAGATCTCATTAGTGAACTTTTTAACCATGGCGTGGTGAAGCTATGTGTGTTCACATGAAAATTAAACATCGCTGACTGTTCCTTATTTAAATAAGACAACTAACGCTCAGCCCAGCTTCGTACCTGTAAACGGTTAACTACGAAATTTTTCCGTCTTTAGATTGTTAATCTTCATTTATATATTTTCTTACACAAATTACTTAATCCAATCAGCATAGAAAAAGGTAGGGTCCGATCTTGTCTATGAAACATAAGGATAAAGGGTAAGGGATGGCGTTACTCAATCCCTTTTGGGATGCGCCACGCATTCTGCTTCTACGGGACATCGCGGAGGCGATTTTGATTTGAACATTTGGCCATAAAATGGCTAGTGGTGGCCAGCCAAGGACATTTCAGAGCATCATCCTTCCCGGTCAAGTCTGCCGCCAATTCACTGATCCCGCGGGATGCTTGGTTGGCCTGGGCGAGAAATTCGAACCAAGAACTTGGTATCGTGTGTATGCGGCAGCCGGCCCCTCCTCCGACTGCGCTAAAAGCGCCCCTATGAAACATAGGGAATAAAGTTTCGAGGAAGGTACTGCAACTCGGCCTGTACAACTGCCCATACGACTGGAAGTTTTCTGTTAACCCAGAGTGGGCTCCTACGAATGCTCTGCTCCATCTATCGTGCATGAACATCACCTGCGTCACCTTTTGTCCCGTTGATCATTCATTTGCTGGAGCGGGCGCCAGCAGCGTCTCCAATCGTCCCTGTCGCGTGCCAGAGTGCTCCAATGGATCCTTCTCGCTCGAGGGACACGAAGAGCGTCATGTCCTTCGTTCAGGGCCTTCAAGAAGAAATCCGACCAAAGCGTCGGTGGATGTTTTGGTGTTCTCTTGACATTCCGCGGATCCAGTCGGTGACGGCTCTCGTCCAACATGTGTCTGCGAAGCGCATTGCCTGGTCGGCCCACCTAATTTTCAACGAATTGGGCCATGCGACAGCGTCTCTGAGTCTGGCGTGTCCCATGCGACGGCGCCTCTGATCTGAATGCATGGCCAATCGAAATCGTATCGAATGCATGCGGTTGTATAATCTGTTCCAATGTTAGTCCCTTTTTATACGACCAGGTTTTTGTTGCAGTTCTAAAGGGCCACCCTGCACTGACCTCAGCGTTCTTCAATCGTTTTCGAATCACAAGCAAAGCAGCCTTATTAGTGAAGTACAACTGACCCCTGTGTAACCCCTTCTTCGGAAAACCACTGACAGCAGCTAGGTTCGTATTCATATGCGTCGCCGAGCAGACCTCTCGGTCGGTTGTTTTCCCACCCTATGCAAATGATGCATGTCAACGGCCTCTGATCAGAATTCTCGCAGCTATTGTTTCATATCGACTGATAACAGTACTATTTGGGAAGTGAGGTTCTCTTGATTTCATAAAACAGTTTCACATGGCTTCCATTCATGTTTCCGTGGTCAAAAACAGAAAGTTCTTCTTAGCTAAAGAGCTCTGCAGGCGTTATTCCTCGTTCACACCTACTCACTGGCAATGGCTATTGTCAGAGATGCAGAATTCGTCCTATTTTGCTTCAAACGGGCTCGTTTTAGCGGTAGAACCTTTCTTGTATTGTATTTATGTCTTGTTTTTCGAAAGGATTGAAGGGTGAGAGAACGCAGAGAATTAAAAGTAGAAAAGAAAAAACTATGGAGAACTGTAAAAATGTGACCACATAGACGACTCCTATATTCCTATCAAAATTCCTACCATTTGACTTCAAAAGTTTTGTTCGATATATATTAAGGTGATGAGTTGAGAGGAGAGAGCAAGGGGTTTTCAGGTGTGCTATAGGAGTTACATGAATAGATTGCGCTCCGCACTCATCCATTGTTTTTGGAACTGGTAGTGTAAGTGCTACCTAAATTCCTACATATCTAGAAACTGCAAAACAATCGCAACATAAAAGAAGCCCCACCATTATTCAATGCGTAACTTCATGTAAAAAAAATTATTTGCACTATCAATCGTATTAGCGTTGCTATGTTTTTGAGGTGTGTGTGGCCCAAGCCGTTCACGTTCTTTATATCAGATAAACCTAAAAATGTCGTTTTGGCCAACAGGATAGGAAGTTTGGGCCCTCTCGAAAACGCTATCCACTTTTTCTAAACTTAGGGTTTTTGGTGGAAACTTTTTCAAAACAAATGATTACTTTATTCTTGTTAAGAAGTGGCTGCTCTTACTTTAGACACGTCTACTTTTGCTATAGAAATGTGCCGTTTAAAATGGGTGTGGTATATATTGAATTCGAAACTCCTCCGCAAAATTTTTTCCAAACTGCGATTTGAATTTGCTGTCATCAACACACTTTGCCTTTTTGTGCGCTAAAGATATATTCTGCGCGTTTTCCCAAAAAAATCCTCAATCAGCAGAAGACGACGACTTCTCGGGAACAGGAGCGGTCCTTTTGCTTTGCGTGTGCGTGGTCTGGTTAATCAGTAGTTTCAGTGTCTATTCCTTTTTCACTTTGGCTGCTATTTAAGAATGGCAAGGCCTATCTGTTCCCAAGGCAGGCACATAGACGACTTTCTGAGCAGTGTAGTAAGAACGATGGTTCACTGCTGGAGGAACGCGAGATTTTTTCGTCGTAGAGCTCCAATAATTGCATTAAACGCTCTCCTTGCGGGGAATCCATACCAACCCTTATTTCATCTATTCAAAGCCAGCCCTCTATTCATTGGGCTCCTCTCGTGCGCTTGTTCTTCTTTCATTTCTGGCTGTTGTATAGAAATGGTACAGTCTTTCGGCCCTACACCGAAGCCCTTGTCTTCTTCTATCACTCTGGCATTCCATACGGCCAAGGCATTAGCAGTTATTCTCATAAGAGAACCACACGATTAGTGCTTTCTCAAATCTCGTAGCTCTCCAAGGTTTGTTCGAAATTTGGTGTCAAATGATATACCTTTTTCTCGCCAAAATGGACACATTTCAGGTCAAGTAGTATACTTTTCAAATCAAATTGGACAACTTTTTTAAGCAAGCTTGACTCTTTGAAAATCAGACTCGAGAACTTCGAGATCAAAGTGTTTGCCTTCCAAGTTAAATGAGAGGCTCTTCAAATGGTACGATTAATTTTTGCTCAATGAAAATTTGACCTCGGGTTAAAAATTTTTATTCACCTGCAGAAATAAGTGAGCATACTGAAATTTTTTAAAATTTTTATTTGTTAGTAAATATAGTAACTTAAATTTTGTTTTAAAGCGCAGGAAGGCAGCAATCAGATAGTATATTACAAGATAAGATCGCGCCCTGCAGTCACTAGAGCGCTGCGATCCTTATTCGATTGATAGCAAAGATTTTATTTGCGTGAAGTAACGCACCTGTAAAATATACTACAAGAACAGCCATGCAAAACACATATCACCACACTCGCATTACAAAAAAAATGTTAAACAGAATCTGCACTATCAATCCAATATCGATCTAGCTGAGCGCATGGGGCGATCTCTTCTTTTAATACACTAAACGGCTCTCTTTTTTAAACGCTTTGAAACAATATTCGGTACATATCGCGAATGCGGGCAGCATTGGACGGTTGGAAAGCGTCATCCAATCAGGTATCAGTGAATGGTCGTGCCATCCAGAGAGGTCTGTGCTTTCGGTACCCTGATTGGCTGCCGTGTGTTCGACCGGTGTTCTACTTGTTTATGATTGGTTGGCGTGCTCCCACTTTCCAGTGCTGCCTATCTTCGCGACATTCGCCCAAAATTCATTCCATTCTTTTTCCTTAAAAGTAGTTTATATAAAATTTCAAGTGGCGCTTGCAACTATTGAGCAGGTGAATTTGAAAATCTCAAAGAAAGTTATACAAAATGTTTCTTAAACATCTATTTTTCAAACCACGCTGGAGAGTCTCTAATTTGATCTGGATTCTTTTGATTTGGAAAACGCTCAGTTCGATTTCAAAAACGTCAAGGCTGATTGGAAGAGTGTTCAATTTGGTTTGAAAAGTGCCTAATCTGACTTGATAGGTGTCGATTTTTATTAAAACTGTATTTATTTATCGCTTCTTGCTGAGTTGGACTGCATTCTCGTGACGTCGTCTCCACACAGCTTTTTCTCATTTCAGGATATGGCCATCTCTAGTGTACTTGGACAAGTACCGGAGACGTTCATGAACATGCTTTCCAGAGAGAAGGATAACCTAGGTGAGGGTTTTCTCCTTCCGTTCCAGTTTTAACTTTGCGGAGGTTTCTGTGACCGCCGATGCCGTGCTGTTTCGTGCTTCGAATATCTGCAGCCTTTCAGTGAAAATGTTCCCGGACCTGTTCGCCCAGATGCGTTCGCAGTCCACATTGATACCGGCGTCCGAGACGGAGGTGATCACGAATGCAGACGGCAGCACAACAACGAGAGTACGAAGCAGTAAAAGCTACAGGTCAGTTAGCGGAGTGCTTACAGAAGCTGAA
Source organism: Heligmosomoides polygyrus polygyrus (assembly GCA_947396885.1). NCBI lineage: Eukaryota > Metazoa > Nematoda > Chromadorea > Rhabditida > Heligmosomidae > Heligmosomoides > Heligmosomoides polygyrus. Next base: position 25,746,618 of record OX377201.1, on the reverse strand, counting down.
GCAATGAATTTTATGTATTCTTACCATTAGCAGAGATCGGTAGCAATTCAAGAAAGCAATTCGTTTTAGTAGATTTTTAGAAATTAATGACAACCACTTTTTAAAAAATTTCATGCTCTTTTTTCATATTATTTATTTATTTATCTTTATCAATGTCGAATACAGACGTGCACAATACATCCGAATAGAAACGATGAATAACTACGCAATGCAAAAATGAATGAAACAAAAGTGAACCGTACCAGAACAACAAATCACGTGTGGCAAAAGATTGACAACCAATTTCAAACTGTCAAGAAAGCTGACCTACAACTTTCAACTGATCCAGAAAAAAGGAGAGAATGGCACTCGAAGCGCGTGAATCTGTTGTCAACTTATCTAAGAACTGAAAAATAAATTTGCACTAAAACTTTCTGTCTACATCAGCCAACTTGAAGGCTTGCAGATACCAGGGGCTGGATTCATCAACGACTTACAGCAATTCAACGGAGAAAATACAGCCTTTTTTCCTGATTGCGCGGCTTATCAACAGGCGGTATGGTGAAGTGTTACACCGTACAGCTTGATAAGCCGCGCTCAGGGATTTCGGCTGTAGTTTCTCCGTTAAATTGCTGCAAGTCGTTGATGAATCTGGCCCCAGAACTTCGACATATGTGGACGTGATGCGTCAGGAAACTAATAAAACTATGAATAGTAGCCCATGGAATAAGAAGTAGAGAGAAAAAGCATATAGATTCGCTAAAATGGAGGAACAAATAGTTCTAGTACACATTCCATTCTCGGTCTTAGAGACAAACTCGCGATCCATTCCATCCTTTGGACAACGGAATAGAAGGAGGATCTTACTAAAATGTGCCACATGGTCAACAAGATGAATAATATTTAGAACAGCATAAAGAATAATGGATGGAGTTACTCAATCTCTTTTGGGGTGCGCCACGCATTCTGTTTCTACAGGATGTCGTGGAGGCAATTGAATGCGTATTTGGCCATACAATGACTTACGGTAGGCAGTCGATGGACAATTTAGTATTTTGTTCTTCCCAGGCAAGTCCCGTGCTGGCTTACCTACCCAGGAAGGATGGAAGGTTTGGTTGCCCTGGGCAGGAAACCCGAACAAATAGCTTGGTATCGGGTGCACTCGACAGCCGTTGTCTCCTCGGACGGCGCTCCACGCGCCCAAAACGATAAAGAACTCATTGTAATAATAATAAACACTTGCGATGAAATACCGGCCTAGATGCCGGCCTTCTATCTCTCTGTGAGGCTTTTTAAACATAATGCTTTACGAATACGTGAAAATCAAAACAAAATAAATCAAAAATCCTTTCGAATGACTGTCATTGTGTTGCAGTGTAAGGATTTATCCGAACTGGGAAATTTTCAAGGCTTGCAAAATTGTGGGATTTTTGAGCGACTTCCTCGGTGATATCACCATTTGTTAGCAATTAATAATAGACGTACACGAACTTGTTCCATTTTTACCTTCGTTTGAATGGTTGCTGCAGCTTGAAGTGCACATATATGTACTACCAGCGAATTCTCCCTGGGCTCATGCAAGGTGAGAGTACATTGGAGGGAACTCCTAACCGCTACTTGCACAGTTCACCGAGCCACGTCGTGGCTGATTTCTTAGCTCAGCCAATCCTTCTACACGCGACATTCGATATGAAGTCGTTGCAGTTCCCTTCTCTTCTGATCAGAGACTACCTTAGCGGCGATTATAAATACCGCTGCGGAAACCTCTACCCTCCAATAGTAGACAAGTATTTTCTGTTCCTGCCGAGATCTTGAACGATAATTGATATGTGGCGACGCTAATCAATCCCGTTTCGGATGCGCCACGAATTCTGCTTCTACAGGAAGGCGTGGAGGGGACTTGAGTGCGTATTTGGCCCATGGGCACGAGGTAACGGAGTTGGAGGTGGCGCCGGCTGTCGCGTGCACCTCGACTAAAGGTAGTAGCTTCCCGTTTCTCATTCACGCCAACTAAGCCTTCCACCCTATCGGCGTCAGTGAATTGGTACGAGAATTTCGTGGAATGGAAGAAACACTGACTTCTCCATCAGCCGTTTACCGAAATTCATTGTTTAGGCCAAATACGCATTCATATTGCTTCTCGGCATTCCATAGAAGTAGAATGCGTGGCGTATCCTACGAGGAGTTGAACAACACCGTCAATTTTTCTTCTCCTTCATTTAGCGCTTTCGAGCACATGTTTTCCGGCGTTAAACTGTCGGACATGCCAGTGTTTTATTCGTCTCTAACAAGAACAGGGCGCCTGTAGCGTAGTCGGAGGAGGCGCGACTGTCGCGTGCACCTGATACCAGGTTCGTGGTTCGGATTTCCTGCCCAGGCCAACCAAGCCTTCAACCCCTCGATGAATTTTCGGTCGGTGAATTGAAAGCAGACCTGTCTGGGAAGGATAGAGCGCTGACTTGTTCATTGGCTGGCCACTGCAAGTCATTGTATGGCCAAATACGCATTCATGTCGCCTCCACGACATCCCATAGAAGTAGAATGCGCTAGCGCATCCCAGAAAGGATTGAGTAACGCCGTCCTTTATCCTTTATTATTATAACAAGAACACTACCAACTCTGGAGTGATGAGGGGGGGGGGGTGCTTGCTCCACCTGGGAATCCGATCCGATCCAAAAATCACCAAGTTCGGTGTGCACTCGGCAGCCGGCTCCTTATTCGAGTGCGATATGTACCACAAACCCATGTTCTTATTATTTTCCACTTTCTTGCATTCGGGATTAGGCTTGATGATCGCGGCGAAAACTGTCATACATGCTCATCCTCTTCAAGAGACTGGTGCCAAGATTGAACCTGGACCTTGAGGATAGATTTTTGTTTAGCAGAATCATTTTTTATTGAACAAAGACGGAAATTTATGGGACTCATCAAAATATAAAAGCTTTTTGTGGCATACCGATCCTTCAGGTTAATGATTCTATGTAAAGGATATCTTTTAATGGAAAGTGCGTACACTGGAGCAGTATCAGAAATTATTTCAGCAAAGGTACACAGAACCCGCCGTAGGTCACCTTTGTCGGAGCTGACCTCCATGTTGTTAATTATGTGTGCCAAGGAGTGAAGAAAAGAAACACTACAGAGTTTTGCTAAGAAGAAGGCAAAAAGCTACAGAGAGAGCAGTCTTCTTTCGTATCACAGAACACCAGAACATGGACAGTTGTCCTGAAATTCTCGCAACCACTCCTGTGCTTCCCACACTCGCTGGCTCAAGGAGGACCAGATGAGTATGTGTCGGGCGAACTGCGACAGACTGGTACCGCTGCGGAACGGACTCGTGATGTCCGAACGGCGCGGCAGAAGTTCAAAACAAGGCTGATTTATGTGGCGGCTGTCCGGTAGTCGGCTTGCTGGTTTCGCTCACCCGATCCGAAAAACGTCGGCAATTTTCGGCGGCTTCAATTTCGGTTCCACCATGCTGGGTGCCGGCGATCTGCTTCTCCAGCTACTTCGATGCCTGCCCTTCGCCGTGCTCCACTGCCTCGGGTAACTTCGTAGGTGATCCGAGAATCACATGCATATCGCTGTTTTTCGATACAATCATCGGGTCAGAACCGTCTACTCCGTTCTACTCGGTGCACTGATAGGTATAAGCGTCGGAAGAAGCTCGCAGAAGAATAACCATCTACTACCATTAGAGACAGCCACTTAATTAATGGGATACTTTGAATTCAGTAGCATCTCAGGAGGACCATTCTAAACTGGAATACAAGATTTGGTTGTCCTGTACGCTACCTTGATTCAACACAGACTTAGTATAACTGTCTGCATACAAATGTACTTACATTTGTACTTCCGCATTCGAGCGTATAACAAGCGAGGAGATTTTCAGTCCGCATACCATTAGCCAGACAGCTAATCCAGCTTCGTTTTTGCCAAAAAACCAAACAATAGCAACCGCTGCATTTTTTCGAAAGTTGGATCGATATGCGCTAAAAGCTTCGCAAAGGTAGTCATTATTCAGTTCGTTTTCGGCTCTTATGCGGCCTACTCCTCTCAAAACCTGAGATCTTCGTTTTGTGATGTTTCCATTTTTCCATTTTCTATTCCATTTTTTGTATTCAAATTTTTGTCCCATGCTTCTCTGACCAAACAGCAGTATAGAGTATCACTTTTCACCTGACGAAGCTGGCCCTGAATTTTTGAAACTATCTAAGTAACATATCTTACCAAACTCTATAAGGTAATTAAAAAGACTTCTTGACCGGTGCCTTCAGGGGCGAGATTCATCAACGACTTACAGCAGTTTAACAGAGAAAATACAGCCGAAATCCCTGATAGCGCGGCGAAATGTTTCACCGTATCGCTTGATAAGCCGCACTATCAGGCATTTCGGCTGTATTTTCTCTGTTAATTTGCTGTAAGTCGTTGATGAATCCGCCCCAGGATGCAGAATGTGGGAACGAATTGGGCTTATCTCATTTTCCCACCAAATAATCAGTCTTTCACCTATGGTAGATCTTCGAATTGGGCTGAAGCTTGTCTTTGAAAAACAGTCTGCACTAATAGCTACAGTTAAGCGTCGCCCTGCAGATCACGGAATATCCAAACTGCGTAAAATATTTCCAAGACTTCCGCAGGACTGGAACACGTGAAATATAGCAGACTCCCTAGTGATGATATCTAAACCTTGTATTTCTAACAAATCTTCTCCCTCCCCATTAGGCTGCATCTCTTAGGGCACCTCCTCCGACTGTGCTGAACGAACCCAAGTACATATGCCGCCAAGAAAATTTTCAAAGTCGTGAAGTGTACAGCCGAAACGACGTGTGGTGCACGTTTACAGCTTCTTCAATGATCCACTGCATTCGTCACTTAAAACCCTGACTTCGTCTAGTATTTGCTCCTCCAGAAAGTGGAAAGAGCTGTGTAACTCAATCTCTGTTTGAGATGCGCCACTCAATTAACTTCCACGAGATATCGCGGAGGCGATTTGAATGCGTATTTGGCCGTACAATGACTTGCGGTGACCAGCCGATGAACAAGTCAGTGCTTTATTCTTTTCAGATAAGTCTGGTACCAATTCACCGACGCTGGAGGGATGGAGGGCTTGGTTGGCCTGGGCGAGAAATCTGAACCAGGAACCTGGTATCGAGTGCACGCGACAGCCGGCACTTCCTCCGACTGCGCTATGCTTTCTGCTTTTCGTTGGGAATTCTAAAGAAGTGCAAAACAAAGTTCCTGCAATTATTGGAGGAGAAAATATCACGCGAAACCAAAGCTGCAAGTGACACATGTAATGAATCATGGAAGGAACTGTAGACTTTCACCGCTTGCCGTTTCGGCTGTACTCCTCTGCACTTGAAAACTTTTTCTATATTGTATTTACTTGATATAGGAGCGTGGAGCACTGTCGAAGAGGGGGGACGTGCTGGATAGGATATTTCCTATTCGGGGAATGGCATCATGCAATAAAAATTCAACGTCGTTCGATTACTAACTAAAGGAATCATCAATGGATGTCGTCTAGATTTCTGTCGTACGTCTCTCATAACTTTTTTATTGTTATTATTTTCTATTTATTTATTTATTTAAGACGTGGACGAGGCCACGCGAAAATACAATATTATGATAAAATACTAACGAACTTAATCAAAAACAAATAAATATAACTGAAGGTTCTCCTTGCATACGTAAAAGTGGCTTCCTGAAAACATGCAAAGAGTGACCTAAGACTTCCTGATTTGCACTCAAAATGTGTTGGACTCCCTTAAACTTCTGAACATATGTGAAGAAGCTTGCTTGGGCTCGCGATTTCGCCATCGAAACATGTAATCTGAGCTTTCCCATATGCTTTTTGTCAGTCTAGAGCGGAAAAGTTGTATGGGCTCATAAAAACCCTACCTTTGACTATTTTAAACATAGTCAGGAAATCATTTCCTTGCAATGAAAGGGCTTGGTAAACCCAATATTTCTGCTCTCTAAGCACCATATGGCATCTGGTAATAATTATTCCCGAAGCACCTCATCATCAGCTTAATAAATATTTTTTAGTTGGGCATAGATAACCATAGTATGGTAGCATCCCTCGACTACAATGCATCTGCTGGCTGTGGCATGCGCCCTGAATCGATCCATGGTTCGCACTCCGCTGGTGCTAAAAGAGCGTTCCATCTCTTTCTGGTCAACGAATTGACACCAACCTATCTAGAGGAGCAGGGGGGGGGGGGGAGTTACTGATTAAAAGGCAGACAGATTCCTTGGCTCTCCAACGAGTGTCATTGTGTGGGCCGGATACGCATTCAAACTATCTTCACGATACAACGGCCCGCCCTTACTAGCGACGACACTTGGCTACTAGAACAACTCTCTTATTATTAGTTCCTCCGCCAATAACAGAGTCTAGTTTCCACCAGAAAAAACGTCATGGTCAAAGGTGACTGAACTTCGAGAGGTCTTTAAAACCTGACCATAGGAATACCGGTGAGGTGCGGCAGGCCCCTCCAAGGAAACAGCTGCGACTTGGGAGACCACCGAGTCCCGTCACGGTGCTGGCCGTCGACAGGAGCGTACAGACCCTTTTTGAGCGCGGTGACGTTTTTCGGCGCTGGCGCCTAGTTCGAGACGAACTTTGCATAATCCTTTATGTGATTTTGCCTCTTTCGCGTGTTTTCATACACGCCATCGCCACCAATCGATTCCCACCGTCGTCGATTTCTGAAGGCAATCGATTCTTTATTGTTTTTGACTGTCATTCTAAGAGAGGCTCATTTAGCAGGTGTACGGTCCATGCCTTTTAGGCTCTGTCCCTCGCGAGACTTTGCCCATTGTCAGAATAGTCTTTTCTAATGTAGGAATGGTTGGCTGCGAAAAAATTAACAGTAAATTAACTAACAAATGGAATAAAATGAAGGCATAAGCTATTTGTTTTCGGAGCTCTTGATTTCCAAGGCATTTCATGTACTTGTAATCTCGGCAGTATGAAGTTTGAAAATTTCTCTTCAAAACAAAAACGGTGGCGGGGGCTGTGCCCAACTGTAAGGGTGCAACTACTATGTACGCTAAATACTCTATTAAATTGTAGCAGCTTCTTAAAAGTAGCTTTCAACTGCAGCTAAGTATTTCTATATATCTCGAACTGACGTTGAATTTTTGTTCATTATGGTAAGAGCTGACCATTACATCTAGCTACATTGTCCTATCTATGAGCTTACCTATGAGCAAACCTTTGCTGAACTACAAACCCGTATTTTTGTTTTTCGAGCCAGAGTAAACAAGTCAGCTCGTCGACCATGCCTTAAACCATTTTTCGGGATATTAAATAACTTTCAAAACAAACTTGACACCATTCTTAGCAAGCTTGAGGCTTTGGGAATCAACCTGAATCATTCCAAACGAAAATGAGCATCTTCAACATTGCACTAGAGACTCTCTTAGGCTAAAAGGTTAGAAAAATTTGTCCAAGGAAAAATTGTTTTTTAAATGGTTCAATTCACCTGCTTCAATGGGTGAATAAGCTGTTTGAACTTTCATTACTTTCTTGAGAAAAAAGGCGTCTCAAAGTTTGTTCCAAAGGACAAAGGCAGCAACTTTTTAACCTACTAAAAGAAGAGATCGCGCCGTGCACTCGTCTAGTTCCTTGCGTTTTTCATCAGATTCATGAGAGAGTAAATGCCGGTCACCTGACACAGCAAAGTGAGCATACGTGTGTCCTCTACAAAAATGTTTTATTTGTGTAACTCCATGCCAAGACAATTTTTGCTAACAATCGGATAAAGATAGCGACGTCCTGCACGAGAGCATGGCGCGATCTCTTCCTTTAACACGACTAAAAATCTCTGCCTTGACGTACTCTAGAACAAGCGTTGTACCACAATTCCTCCTTGAAAAAAAATTTTTTTACAACAATTTTAAACGGTTCCGTCACTTATTGAAGTAAGCGAGTTTTAAAAAATTCATAGAAAGTCATACTATATTTTCTTTGGACAAAAAATTGCTGTTATTCGACTACAGTTTCTAGTGTAATTTGGGAGAGGCTCTTTTTAATTTTAGAAGATGTTCAGATTAATTTCAAAAACCTTCAAGTTTGCATAGAAGAGTGTCCAGTTTGGCTTGAGAAGTGTAAAATTTGAGGTGAGCAATGTGAAAAAAGCGAGAAAAAATTCGATGTAAAATGGTATATTTACACCTCGCACTACTGTTGTAAAACTAAAGATTTGGCCAGTGGGTAATAGATTTATTCATCTATCCGTTTGTTGATTTGTTCGCTACATATATTTGATTCCGTTATTTGAATTCTAATAACCAAGCTTATAGCGAATGCGGCAAACAATGATAAAATTTGTCGAAAAAAAAACATAATTTACCCTGAACTCTGTCCATACCTACATATAGAAGTTTTCTCAAGTTGTTTTTTACTGTGCTAATATACTACTGCCATTTAGCCCAGTTTTTCAGCTCTCACTTTTCCAAGCATGAGACGTTCATCAATGGCGTGAAGCAGATGTCGAAAAGCACTTTCAAGGCGTTCGTCGAGTATAAGGTGAGTCCGTTCACTTATCGATTTTTTACTGATTAATTGGTCAATTATTGATGACCTTGTTTTTATTTTTATTTATTGTTTATTTATCTGACATCAGTACAGTCATGCATTAGATGAATAACGTCACATAAACAAATTACCTCACATAAAGTGGAACAATCATCACGACCTTGAGCTCCACACGAGGTTATACAGATCTTTATTGGCTAACGTTTCGGCGGTATCGCTTTCTTCAGAACATGAAATCAAGGATCAAGTCAAGATGTGGCTACCGCGTCAGATGTCGCCTCAACCTTGAAAGTTCAAGACTACCTTTCGATCAAATAGTCAATAGAGAGGTCGAGACCCATACCTTGCAGGAAGCCAGACGGGCTGATCGGTCGGTAGCAGGGCCATTTTCAAGACACAGGCGCCCCAATCAGAATGCCAACCTGATGTAGGACCTCAGCTCCCGTGTTGTATAGAAGCACTCTTCCTTCCGGTTTAGCTTGAGGTCTTGGCATGAATCCAAAACGCCTCTAGGGCCTAGTGGGCGGCAGTTTGGGCGTCGACTGCCAGCAGCTTGACCCTGACCTCAAAGTCCTCCCTGTATGCCCGTGGACTCTATGGTAACCCATTGCACTGGACGTCCTGGACGTCAAGGTGTTCCTTGACCCTAGCGCGGTAATGAGGTATACCACACCTGAGAAGGTGCAGTCCCCTTCCCTGCCATGTGGGCAGGCGGCGCAACCAGGGGTGACACAAGGGCGATCGTAGGACGACTCCGAACTCCGACCATAATGACAGTAAACACAACGCAAGTATGTAGCTCGTTACGAGCAACTAAAGACTTGAGCGAACTCACGGACTTATTCGTGGCATTCTCGTTATCACCTACTACTCCCGTTATCTCCCGTTTTTTTGTAGGTGAGGAGTTTTGATTTCTGCGATTTTTGGAAGAGTCTGTAGTTTCTCCTTTCATCCCCCCCCCCCTCCCTATTAATAGAGATGTACTGAAATGTCTCTCGATAATGTTTCCAGTGAATTTTGAATTGAAGCGAGTCGTACATAATTCATTTTCTTTCGTTCCACAACAACAGCCTACTTTCTATGATTTTCTCATACATCATAGGAATGGAATGGGGATCGTGTAGCAAAAGGAGGGACTGGTTGCACCCAATACCAGGTTCTCGGTTCGGATTTCCCTTCAGGGCAACCAAGCCGTGCATCCGTCGGGGTCGGTGAATTACTGCCACATTTGTCTGGGAAGGATGAACCGCTGATTTGTTCATCGACTGGCCAACTCAGTCATTGTACGGCCAAATACGCATTCAAATCGCCTCCGCGACACACCCAGAAATAGAATGCGTGGCGCTTTCCAAAAGGGATTAAGAAAAAAGAAAAAGTTGTAGAAGCACCGTTCTTTGACCTTTGTCCTTATTATTAGGAATGGCAGAATGCAGTTTTTTTTCGTTCCAGAGCTGAACCCTGAACCTTTCGAGCTAGTTATTTGATTTCCTACATAGGAATGCTACTTTCACTGCAATTACTTCCGTTTGCATCCACTGGAAGGCAAATATTCGTTGATCGCAATGAAATAAATCGTCTGGTACCCCAGTAGTGCACCATTTTCTGGATTATGTTTGGACGCATTGATTTCCAAATGTTTTATATTTTACGGTACCACAGCTTTCATCTCAAACCTTTGTACGGTCCATTCGATACGGTAGTTTTTGAAGCTTTTTGATGCCTTGATTAGCAGTTGACCAAGATTGACATCGGCTTTTATTGATGCCAACGCTTCGTTGTGTCCGTCTTTTTCAGAGAAAACACTTCAAAAAGACACCATTTTCCAGTTCCTGCCTCTGAAGAAAGCAAAATGCCGAAACAGCCTCAATAAGTATTGGTGTCAGTCTCGGTCCACAGCTAAACAAGATACCAAATATCATTCTCGATAAACGATTTTCTGAAAACCGAACTTGAACATTCTTAATGGCTTTGCTGTGTTTTTATCTATGTCCACTTCAGGGACCAGAAGGCGGATATCGAGTGAAACTGGCTGACAATGCAGATGACTTATCGGAGGAGGAAACGGAAGACGACGATCGCGCTAGCAGGTTGGTAAGATGGAAAAATTAAAATTTCCTGGAGCAACGTGCTACATACAATCTAACTGCTTTAAGATACTGACCAAGTATCGCAACGGATTTTTACTTGAAGAGCGCGATCTGTGCAGACGCAAAGTTTCAAAGCAATTCCATGCAACCAACCCCAAACTGAAGAACTATCAGGCGCTTTATGTTTAAACATACACGTTCCAGATGTTATTCGGAGATCACGGACAGCGAGAGCGATATCCAACCGTATTCGGTGCAGACGAAATACCAGGCTGAGGTGAAGAAACGACACGATAAGGTTCGGAACCGTTCTCTATTGCTGCAACGGACACGCTTAGCATTTTCTTCATCAAAACGGATCCCTATATTTAGGCCTGGTTCGCCGCCAAGGAACTAGTGGACAGTGAACAACGCTACGTGGACAAGCTACGATTGTTAGATGAGGTCAGTCTCAGAACTTCAGGCGATTCCAGCGCTCTCCTTCATGTCGCCACCGCATTTCAGATATTCCGTCAGCGAATAGTGAAAGAGGCGGCGATCGACAGGGACAAGCAGCAGAAACTGTTCGCCAACATCTCCAGCCTCTATCAGTTCCATAACACCCACTTCTTGCCGCAACTCATGGAAGCGAGCCGCGACTGGCACACCACGAAGAGGTAGGTACAGTCCCACCTCCCATGCTCTACGACGCCGTCGAGAGCCTCCCTGAAAATTGCTGTTCACCTCAATGGACCGGTCTCAGCTCGGACTTCGCTACGTAACCCCATGAATGGCTTAAACCTCAGGCTTTTTATGACCGCGTCCTACCAAAGGAAGAGGTGGGGACATGCTCATATTCGAGGCCATTGATGGTAGCTTCACTCACCATCTAAACTCTCCGCACTATAGGCGCCTCTATTCCTCATCCTCATACGGAAAACTTCAAGCAAAAATCTATATACATCTCGATAGATACTGAGCGTTTGCTTGATTTTGGTCACACGACGAAAAATATTTTTCCTCTCAACCCTGCGGTGTTTAACTTACTTACGTTAGAGGTCTAAGTAGTTGTCCTAAAAGATAAAGGATAGAAGGATGGCGTTAGCCAAACTCCTTTTGGGATGCGCCACGCACTCTTCTTCTGCGGGATGTCGTAGGAGCGATTTGAATGCGTATTTGGCCGACACAATTACTCTTGGTGGCCAGCCGTGTACGAGTCAACGTGCATTGCTTCCCTGACAAGTCTGGTACCATGCCACCGCGCCAGAAGAATGAAATGTTCGGTTTTTCCGGGGAACCCGAACTAAGAAAATCAATTCTAGGTACATGCGACACTAGGCTCCACGTCCTTCTGCGCTACATGTACATATATTGACCAAAGTAGTTTTGTTTACAAATGTCCTCTTTTACAGAATAGTCCTTGTTATGACAGCAGCACGCTTGGATCCTCCTGGATCCTGGAATCTGGTGAACGCCACAGCTGGTACCTCCACCGAATGAGCTACCACGCGCCCTATGTATCTTACTAGTATTATATAGGTTTTACACCCTCAACATTTGGATGATCCGGAACCTCGAAGTTATAGGAAGCCGACTTAGCACCACATTGACCCAAAAGCACTATTTCTCAAAGAAGGCGTCCTGATGTTTGAAAAACACAAAAGGAGCTCAACATGTAGAATCCATTCCATCCAAGCCATTCAAGTTCCCGATTATTTTGTGAAGGTACAGTTACTGAAAGAACATTCCTCGACAAAAAGGTAAAGGGCGGGGTTAATCGGTTCTTTTTGTGATGAGCATGAGGAATTCTGCTTTTACAGGATGTCGTGTAGGCAACTTGATGGCATATTTGACCTATACATGAATTTGCAGCGGTTAATCGATGGACAAGTCAGAGTTCTATCCTTCCCAGATCTATACCGATTCCGCTTGGGGTGGGCGAGAAACTCGAACCAAGAACCTGAGTTGTGGATGCTCGCTGCAGACAGAACTACCAACTACGCTATCACTCACCTTGAACTTGTCTTTCAACCTAAAGCCCCCTAAACGGCGTTTTCTAATTCGCAGTAGCGCAATTCACGGGCGACTTAATATTTTTTTCAATTCATAACACTAATGCCCCTTTCCCTTTATAGTCCTTGTCCAAGTAGTTGCTAATCAGCGCCAAGATAGATCACCCGTACAACTTGAATGTAACATTTTTCACTCGTTTCGGAATGGCGACATTTTTATTTCAGGATAGCAAATGTGGTCCGCAAGCAAGCACCGTTTCTAAAAATGTACTCTGAATACACCAACAACTATGATCGAGCGACACGGGTATTCGAAGAGATGAAGAAGAAGAAGAAATTCGCTGACGTTGTACGGGAAATTGAGGTGAGTGTTATCGTTACTAAAGTGCAACCTTATTGGAAGGAAAAACAGCTGCTGAGATCACAGGCAATGGAGAAAGCGGAAACGCAAGAAAAAAGTCATGAAGCTCAGTTATTAACCAGGGAAAGGTCTCAGGCGTAGGTCTGTACGGGGGAAACGGTTAGTACTGCGAGAATCTTCACCCTTCACACAGTAGAAAAACATGTCGCGTTTTTGCTGAGAGGTTGAACCAAAAGAGCTACGAGCCCTCGAAGGTGTGGTACAACTTCGCACCGGCAGCGCGTGCCCACATGCATACGTGCGCGCTAATCGGCAAGCGAATCGCTAGCTCAGCAGGGTGCGACGCAGCCTCACGGGTGCTAGGCAGGATGTTCGATTCCCGTGCTGTGCACTATCTTTGCTTTTTTTTACGACCGCTGCCTCCTTTACTAATTCGCTTCCTACACATCTCCTGCACATTTATTTCGCTCTAAATTGTAAAAAGGGTCAGATCGTGATCAACACCCCGGATAATCCCTATAGGCAAAGTTTGGAGGAATACGGTGACCATGACTTTATCATTGGGTACCCGTACCTACTGTATCTTCCCGTGCTCTACCGCAATGCCAAAAATGTATGTAAGATTTGTGATCAGCACCCCCAAATAAACCCCTTGGGCGAAGTCTCGGCGAAAATTTTTTTCGACCTCTCCTTGACCTCTGGAGTCGTGAAAGTACAATAGCGTCTTAGTGTAAATCAACTTACCAGGCTGTCCAATAATTCCTGTCCGAAAATTTTCAAAATTCTATAATTTTCCTTAGAAGTGTTATAATATCAGGCAAGTGTAAAAACCTTCTAGAAGGTTCTCCAGAGTTTCACGCTAGGGGTATATAAGGCGCAGTCGCCGCATCTAGCTACCAGTACAAGCTAAAATGGACCAAGGTCGAATTCGTACGTTCGTGTACTACGAGTGGCTGCTGGGCAACGACAAGGGCACCGCGGTCGACAACATCTGCGGAGCGTGCAAGGAGGATGCAGTGTCCCAACGCACAGTCAAGCGCTGGTTCAATCGTTTCGAGAGCGGCGACACGAGCCTCGAGGACAGGGAGCACAGAGGGAGGCCTTCTACTTTGGATGATGACGAAGTCCGTCGCTGTATCAAGGAGAAGCCGGAAGTCACCACCTGTGAACTGGCGACGACGCTCGGCTGCAGCAAGTCCACCATCCACAATCGACTCAACTTACTCGGCTACCACAAAGTTCTGGCCCGTTGGATCCCCCACCGTCTGACGGACGCCAACAAGCAGAGCCGCGTGGCCGTCTGCCAGTCCCTCCTCCTTCGTCCGCATCGCAAGGAGTTTCTCGAGGATCTGGTCACTGGGGATGAGAGCGGGGTCCTCTACGACAACGTCGCCCGCCGTGCCGTCTGGATCCCACGTGGAGAAGATCCGCCGACGACGCCGAAAGCCGACCTGCACCCGCTGAAGATCATGCTCTGCAGCTAGTAGCACGCCAAGGACATGCTGTACTTCGAGCTGCTCCCGCAAGGCAGGACGGTCACCGCCTCCATCTACACCGATCAGCTCGAGAAACTAGCCGCCGCCATCCGAGAAAAGCGTCCCCGACGGGCCTCGGTCCATCTGCTGCACGACAACGCGAGCCCCCACGTGGCGAAGGAGACCCAGCAGAAGTTGGCGACGCTCGGCTGGGAGACGGTTGCCCATCCGCCGTATTCCCCGGACCTCGCCCCCTCCGACTACCACTTCTTCCGCCCGCTGAAGCGCCATTTGGCCGGAAGAAAATTCACCAACTACGACAACCTCAAATCCGACATCGCGGACTTCTTCGAGTCGCAGCCCCCGGAGTTCTGGGCGAAGGGCATCGGCGACATGCCCAATCGATGGGCCACTGTTGTGGATAACTGTGGTGATTATATTGTTGATTAGACTTGTTTTTCAATAAAGTTGAAAAATAAATAAAAATGGTGAAATTTTCGGACAAGAATTATTGGACAGCCTGGTACTTCCTACACATCTTCTACGCATTTGTTTCACTAAATTGTCAAATAAGGATTTATCTTGAACCGCGCTTCACTCACTTCTCTCACTTTCTGCATTATACAACGTTTTGTGTTTTTCAGCGAAGGTTACAGCAGGTACCGATGACTATGTCTGCCGAGGTCATGCTCACCGAATTTGTCCAAGCTTCTCACAGAGGGTTATCTGGGGTGTTGATCACGAATCTGACCGTTTTGACAATTTGGAGTGAAATAAATGTGTAGGAGATGTGTAGTAGGCAAAAGGGGGCAGCGTTTATGAAAAAAAAATGCAAAAATAGTGCACCTCACGAGAGTCGTACATCTTGCCTAGCACTCGTGAAGCTGCGTCGCACCCTGCTGAGCCACCGATTTGCTTGCCGTAGAGCATTTCACCACGTCCCGTGGGTCACCGCACGCACCTGTGTACGTGGGCACGCGCTGATGGTGCGATAATGTACCCCACCTTCGAGGGCCCGTAGCTCTTTTGGTTGAAGGTCTCAGCACAATGGCAACATACTTTTCTACTACATGAAATGTGGAGATTCTCGCAGTACTATCCGTTTCCCCGTTAAGACCTGCTCCTGAGACCCTTTCCTTGTAAACTTATGGACATTGTTGGGCCTTTTGTTCGCAAGCCGCAGGCTGAGATGAGAAGGTTAGATTAGGAATAAAGGCTTTATATGGAATCTTTTGGAAATTTTGAAAACTTTCCTTTTTTCTTTTGTTTTAATTTTTGTTTACGTACTATTTACCTTCAAGTTCTCGTTTCATGCATTGGGCTGATTGTCCGAGAACTTCATTACATGCCGAAAACTTCAAGTCACCCTGTAATAGTTTTGGCTATATGCACTGCGTCATTCAGAGCGAATAGAGTTTTACTTTCTTTTGCTCGCGCTTGAACGATAAGCACAAAAGTGTTGTGTGCAGTGTGAGTGTTGTCTTTAGACTTTGGTGGGAACTGTTATAAGAAATCTTAGGTTGTTTTATGTACACGTTAATCATAGTGTAGAATTTTTCGAGTTTGACCTTGGAATGATTTTAGAAGTTACCCGAATGCGAAGGACTTCCACTCAGTCATCACCTGATCTGCCCTGTGCAAAGGGTAATGAGGTACCAACTTCTGTTACAGGTATGTTCGATGCAGTTCTTCCAATTTCAACTCCCCCTTTTTAAATATTTCTTTATTTTTTATCGCGTGCTCTCTGAAGGTGAGCTAAACTAACGATAGAAGGAATAGCAATTTAAATCACTTCATGGCGAAAGCAATGAATAAGACAAATGGCTTGTGAAAGTAAAAAGCTGAAGCAAGGTTTTTAAGATGATCCATCTAGGAGTAATAGTAAACTATCAAGCTTCTAACGCACCCGTCCTGCACTCCAGACGAACCCGCCCTGCACTGTAGACGCATAAGCGCTCAACAAGTTCGCTATGGTGTTTTATTTCCTACGAGAATGTAGAATTAGTCTGCAAGCAACTAGCAACTAGAGCATCTTCATCACCTGTATCACCTGAAAGACTACAGTTTCATCCGATTCTCATCAAATGGATTGCTAACTATTTGTCTAACAGGACGTTCCAAGTAAAGATAGGAGACACGCTGTCGGATGTGAAGAGCGTTGTAAGTGGAGTACCTCAAGGGGGTGTCCTTTCACCTGTTCTTTTCAACATCTACACGAGTGACTTACCACAGGTCGTTCAAGAACTTGGCATTTCGATAAAAATGTATGCGGATGACGTGAAAATATACAAACCGATTGTGGAAACAGATGATTCTCATAAACTGGAATTGGCAATTGATTCCTTAGTAAACTGGACGAAGGAATGGCAGTTGCCTCTTTCTGCAGAAAAAACGACTTTTATGCAGCTTACAGCTAATTCACCTCATCGTGTTCATTCCTACACCGTGGACGGGGTTACAATTTTTCCTACGAATTCCGTTAGAGATCTGGGTTTTCACTACAATAGCGACCTAGATTTCTCTGAGCACATCAGAGCCCGATGTAAGATCGCAACTGTGCGTACCTTTCATATTTTTAAAGGACTTTCTACCAAGAACAAGTCAATTCTTCTCCGAGTTTATAAATCAAATGTTATTCCAATTGTGGAGTCTAGTGTCACAGTATTTAACCCGTCTAAGAAGAAAGACATATACTGCATTGAAAGAGTTCAAAATAATTTCACTCGTAAGCTTCTAGCACGGTCTGGAGCATACAGTTACGACAGAATTCCAAATGCCGTAGTAAGAAACAAACTTCTAGAGCTTCCATCGCTTGTTTCTCGGCGTAAACTTTTTGATGTGGGTATGGTTCATAAATTGTTACACCATAGGCTCACTAGAAAAGGAGTAGACATGAAGCAGTTATTTGTCATAGCTGATTCACGAATTAGAGGTGGTCTACTAAAAATCACTTTATCTCGCCCAAAAACCAGACTGTATGCCAACACTTTCAAGTATAGAGCAGGAAGTGCGTATCTAAAGCTCACGAAAAATATGCCCGATGCTTTATCAATAAACCAATTCAAGCGCTTTGCTAGCCGAGCATTATTTAGATATGACGTTTCTTGAGATAATTCATTAAGAAATACCGACTACCTTTCCCGATTTGGTGTTCGTTTTTGTGTGCTAATCTGCGTTTTCTTGAATTACTATCTTGTTGTTGGTTTGTTTTTTTTCTCACATTTGCCTTTTGCAGATGTAATAAACTGTAAACTGTAAACTGTAAACCTGTGGTCCCGTTGATCATCGAGTTGGGAAAGCGGGCGCCAGCAGCGTCTCCATTCGTCCCTGTCTGTGCCAGAGTGCCCCAATGGATCCTCCTCGCACGGCACGAAGAGGGTCATGTCGTTCGTTCAGGGCTTTCCCGAAGAAGTCTGACCAACACGTTGTTGGGCTCTTGACATCCCGCGGAATCCATTCGATGACGGCTCTCAACACGCAAGTGTCTGCGAAGCGCGTTGCGTGGCCGGCCCCCTAATTTTCGAGTGTCGTCAAATACCTCGCACTTTTTTACCCCTTATATGGGCTTTAAAAAATTAGAGCACATAAAAGGGCAAAAAAGTGTGGGGTATGCGATTATACTTGAGTTGCGCCGTGCGCTTAAGACTGGCATGATATTAAGAGGCACCCTTTAGATCACCTTGGGCACCTTTTTTATTCCTCTGACAACTGTGATTCATGCCATTGCACTAAGCGGTAGCAGCCAAGTTGTAACAAATGGCTGAGCATTGAATTCCATTTTCTGGTAGTCGGTACCGCTGTTTCCGAAAGGCGCTGATGAATAAATCGCGTCCTATACATATCACGACCTCACCTGAAGGAAGATCTTGCCAGTTTTCAGGAGTACAAGAAACACCTCAACGATAAGGATGCCGACTACGAGGATACCGCAGTGGCGCTTCAACTCGTTCTTCAAGCCGCCTCGCATGCTAACGAGATGATGAAGAAACTGGTTGGTTTCCGACGGGTCTTTTTGTGTGGTCGCTATTCTAGCCGCACAGTGATAATTGATAGCGTCTCAGAACTAGCGTATACCTAGCAGGGCGTATATTGTGGATTTCAGGACGGATTTGGAAAGGTGATCGAGGTGCAGGAGCAGCTGGGCAACTCCATATCACTCGTTTCTCCCGGAAGAGAGCTGCTCAAAACCGGCACACTACAAGTGGGTTTGAGGCGCTTGGAACCGTTAGACGTCTGCAGTCGACTTCAACACGGCTGACTTCACGTCTTTTCAGAAAATTTCATCGACAACGGAGAAAACCGAAGAAAGGACGATTTTCCTCTTCAACGATCTCATTCTCCTGGCCGGTGAGCGGAAAATGATCGGCCTTTACAAGTACCGTCTACGAGCCGTGTTCCACGCGTGTCACACGCAGGTTTGTTGAATGAATTTCTGTGGATAAAAAGTTCTGTTACACTCAGCAAAATTGAAAACTTAAGAAGCAGAAAAACGATAGTGTTCAACGACGATGTTTTTAAGATCTGCGAGGGTGACAACCTGGAGCGCGAGCACTCGTTCTATATCCGAGGTTCCGACGGTAATGGGCCACAGCGGTGTGTGGAGCTGTTCTCAGGCAAGTTGTCTTCCATACAGAAACAGATTTTCACCTTTCTAGAAATCTACAGTTTCCTACTAATTTGGAGTCAGGCAAAAAGGGCTCGTTGGAGTGATATCAAAATTTAACAAAAAAAGCAAAATCAGCGCGCAATATCGCAACCAAATGAAGCGACGACCGAAGCATGCATCCGAATTACATTTTTTGATTCAAGTCCCGCCTTGGCCAACCACCATGCTTTTCTTTGCCTCGCGTCTTTCAATTGATAACACAGTTGTCTGGGAAGGATAATACTCCGCATCCCTCAGCTGGCCACTGAAGATCTTTGTATAGGGTGCATTTAAATTGCTTTCATAATACTCATTAGAAGCTCCATATGCTCCATAAGCTTTTCAAGGATAAAAGGCAGATGTATGTAGACGTTAGGACGTTAATGCGCCATGCATTCCACTTCTGTGAGCAGTTTGATATTCTTTGATATACAATGGCTGGCGGTGTCTAGTCAACGGAAAAATTAGCGTTTTATTCTTCCCAAGCACGTTTAATACCAATTCATCGACGTCTGAAAAATGGAGACTTGGTTGGACCCGAACCTCAAAACTTTAATCGTGGTGCCGGCGAGGGTCGGGGTCACCTCGACTGCGCTATCTGCTCTAATAAACCCTCGCAATCATTTTACCAAAAAAACCTCAGCCCAGGTCGGAGGCATAATCATTATTCGGTGATAATTATGCAAATTTTACGAAGGGCTCGTGTAGCGCAGCCGGAGAAAGTGCCGATTGCTGCGTGCACCCGGTACCAGGTTCATGGTTCGGATTCCCCGTCCAGGCCAACCGAGCCTCTCATTCCTCTGGTGTCAGTGTTTTGGTACCAGACGTGTCTTGGAATGATGAAGCGCTGACATTTTCATCGGCTCGCCTCAGCCAGTCTTTCTGTAGCCAAGTACCGTCCACGACACCCCGTAGAAATAGAATCCCAAAAGTGATTGAGCAACGTCGTCCTTTTCCCTTTGTTTTTTTTAAATATACACATAAAAAAATGAAATGTGCGCGATGTAGAGCAGTCGGACGAAATCCCAGCTGCCATCCGCGCTACGAATCTTTTCATGGCTGTATTTTGATTTTACGTACTCAATGCATGAATAAAAAGTTTCGAGCGGTTTTACTACTTTAGGAGCACACAGGAGCTTTAAAAAATATTTGCTTCCTATTTCTGGTCCGGTTCAGCCTTGGTCTTCTAAAAATAGGTTTTCTCAAGAGCAAATTATTGTTGAAGTATGAGGACGGACGTGCAGGTGACAATCCAACCAAATTCATGGAAATCGACACCAGTACACTGCCTTAGCCTTGGAAACTCAATCACTAGGGATAACTGACTGGTCAAGGACCCAGTTAATCAACCCTTTTTTGGGTGCGCCACGCATTCCGCTTTTGCGTGAGGTCATGGAGGTGATTTGCATGCGTATTTAGCCATACAGTGACTTACGGTAGCCAGCTGATGAACAAATCAGCGCTTTGTCCGTCCCAGACAAGTACGGTAGCAATTCACTGACCACGGAGGAATGGAAGGCTTGGTTGGCATGCTACAGAAATGTCTGCTTTTCACTATAAAGACGAAAGCTCTATAGCGAGAGGTGAAGATCTCCTGACTGCGCGATGTAGCTCCTATCCAGTTATGGACCTCTGTCGTCGTCCCTTAGCACATTTAAATTCGCAGGGCGCTTGATGCTTTTCAATATCCTTCCACGTGACCTCATGTACTTTCTTTTTGAAAAATGAGCTCGACTCTTGCATGACAAGGCTTCTTCCCATGCATTTTATTCAGAATCCCATTTTCAGACACCCAAAAGGAGAAGAATGAGTGGGTGGAGAGCATCTGCGCTGTGATAGAGGACTGTAGAGCTAACTCGGCCACCTTTGGTACAAACGTGGTTAGTTTTGTTTTTCCTCGCTGTGTGTTGACCCTTACAGTAACCCAATAATGCAATATCCTTTCAGAAATCCTGTTTAAGTGAGACGAATAACAATCACAGTGAAAGTCGCAACTGCGCCGATTGTGATACTGAGTTCAGGTGAGAACATTTCAGATTTTTTTCAAATTGTTGGTTCTACAAAATGAGATAAATGATTACCCCGACTTTTTTGACGACCACCAGCAACCCGTGGGGTTAGAATGCAAGTTGCAGTTGAAGACAGCTGTTTTCCTAAGCTTTATGTTGATATCTTCGCTTCAATAGCGGTGAAGCTCGATGCAGTCGAATATTTATTGACGACGCTGCGGGCATAAAGCCTTTCTTCAGGTCTAAAAGAAACTTGTCTCCTATACATTATACATTAGACCTCATAAATGAATGCCTTATAAATATTCAACAGCAACAAAGCAGCTGACGCACTACAGACCCGGATTATACGGGAACAGAGAAAGGGGGGGGCAACTTCCAGTAGAGTGGCTTGACCGAAATGAGTTGTGTATAATAACTGTCGAAATTTTGCTAATGTGAGTTATTATTTAACTAGATGACGCCAATAAGAAGATAACTTAATTGGGCAATTAGTGTTATTAGCAGTATTGTTTTCTAATTGAGCCAAATTTACTAATTAATTGCTAATTAATTCCACACTTAATTCTGATCCGTTATTGGAAGCACAGCAATCAATAGTGATGCAACTGATGGTTAGACTCATCCTTTTCTTAGTATTCTCTTTTCCTTTTCGGCACATAATCCTCCTTATCATCGTCGCACTCTATTCTTGAAATCATTCTGAACTACATTTCTTGGGTTCAACTACCCAAGTTTGAGGTAAACAATTCTTCGGGCTCGGGGATGCGGGTTAAATATTTTTAGCAGATTTTGAAAGAGATTTTGTTTCCTTTAACGAAAAATTTTAACGTTAAATTGGGTGAGTTTGTCAAATAAAATTTCCTTCAGTTGCATTCTGTTTCACGGTATTTTAGTATGCAAAAAGCCAGATCTTCACAATAAATAATTGAATGAGTCTTTTTTTATTGATTTTTTTTCAACTCTACGAACATGGCAATTATATGACTACGTCTTCATTTTCATAACAAATAACAACATTCCATCTGTCATCAACAGAATTGCTAAACGAGAAAAATCGTTCAGATTCCAAATCCAAACAGCAACAACAACAACAACACTTCTAAAATAACAAATTTCTTACTACCCGTAGTTCGCTTAGTTTGTGGAAAGTCGTTCAGCTTCTGAGAAGATCCGTAGTGCTCTGCCCCATCGCATGTCTGAACGTTTTGTTTTGTAGGTCCTGACAAAATTTTCTACAACCTTGCGCTCGCTGAGTAGACTTTTAGATTCTTCTATACTGCTATAATTGTTTTGGAAAAGTACGGAACATTCTAATGAAGAACTCAGATCAGGTGGTGACTACAGCGAATTCTTTGGTCCATGGGGCGTAGAATGTCGCACATGCAATTTGACGTAGATTTTCGTCGTTAAATTTCTTTTCAATTTTGAAAGAAAAATGCCGGTAAATCTGCTAGGCCGGTAAATCATTTATCGTTAAGCGTACGATCTGGGGCCAGATTCATCAACCGCTTACTGCACTTAATGAAATTACCGCTTAACCTGATGCTGAATGAATGTCGTATCAGGAGGTTTGGCGGTATTTTCACCGTTAGAGGGCGGCAGGCGGTTGATGAATCCGGCCCCTTGTCGGGCTTATGTACTTTATTAGTTCCATGTCCAGCGATCCTTAGATTTGAACATCATCATTTGCCTTTCCCATTCAGTCTGTTCTATCGCGGTGTGAAATGTGGAAAGTGCCGGCGAAAGTTGTGCAAGAAGTGCTTTGGACGGTATCGAACCGAGAGCAAGAACAATCGAATCTGTGAGGCCTGCGTCAAAAACATGGTTGGTCCATTGTTTTTATGTAGGTGGATGTGAAATTGTTGTCCGTCAGAAGGTTGAACTTCCTTCCCTATTATGTGCTTCCTCATTTGACTATCCTGAGGAATTTTCCTCTTTCTGTCAGCACTGTCATTCTTGTTTCTTGTTCTAGGGCTTTGAGTCGATCCGGCGGTCGGCTTCTGCTCAGTCAAACGGACGAGCGAATCTGTTAGCTGTTCCGGCTCAAGGGAAAGGAGTACTGCATGCGAGCAGAGTAAAGGTATACTGGAACGGTTTATAAGTCTTCGTTATTGTTTTTTATAAATGGGGCATGTAGCGGATCAGATGCCGGCTGTCACGTGCACTGGTACCAAGTTCCTGATTCGGATTTCCTGCCAAACCAAGCAAGCTTTTATCTTCCCCGGGGTCATCGTAGTGGTACCAGACTTGTCTGGAAAGGATGAAGCGCTGACTTGTTCATCTGCTGACATCAGAACGTCACTACATACTCAAAGGACTGTATGACCAAATATGTACGCGCTCTTATCTCCTCCACGACATCCCGCAGAAGGGGAATACGTGGCGCATCCCAAAAACGGATTGAGTAAAGCCGTCCTTTATCCTCTTATTCATTGTTGTTTATTCTTGCTTTTGCTCAACAACAAGCAGATATAGTAAGCATACAAAATACCAATAGTTTAACAGGTTTTCTCAATCATTACCTCATGTTCCATTATATAATGAGTAAAAGATAACTAAAGGATAAAAGCGGTGATCAATTCGCTTGGGATCCGCCACACATCCTGCTTCTATAGGATGTTATAAAGGCCTTTGCAAAGGGTCTACAGGGACACATTGTTTTGCTGTGACCAGCCGATTGGCAAGACAGTGTTTTATCCTTCCCAGACAAGCCTGATTCCAATTCGTCGACCCCGAAGGGATGAATTCCGGCTTCCGCGTGCATCTGATTCCAGGTTCTTGATTAGAGTTTTTCTTCCAGTACCACCATGCCTTCCATTCCTCCGTTTTCGCTGAAAGGGTACCAGATTTGACTAGGAGGTGTAGCACACTGACTTGTCCATCGGCTGGCCACCTCAAGTCATTGTTTGGGCCAAATCCGCATTCAGATTGCCTCCACGACCAGTAGAAGAATGCGGGGAGCATCCCAAAGGAATTTACTAATGTGGATTTTAATATGTTTAACTTCCTTTGTATTTAACTCAAATTGGTTTCAGTTCCGTGGTTCGCTAGGCAAGGTGTTCGAGCGGTACTTTGTCGTTCGAAACGACTTCTGCCTCTACTCGTACAACTCCTGCGATGTAAGTCCTCAGGCTGTTTCAAATTCTTCAAAGTCTAAAAATCCTCTCAGAAACTTCAGGACGAATGTGCAATGGCGATGCTTCCGCTGCCGGGTTGCGAGGTGAAGTTGTGCGGCGAGCGGTACACCTTCTCGCTGAGGGTCGGATCCCGCCGAATGTACACCGTGACGGTCGAAGACGAGCAGAATCAGCTGCGATGGATGGCCGTGCTCGACCTGGCCGCCAACGCTCAGCTCCAGCAGAGTCCGGACAGTTGAGCTGTGACGATTCGATTCCTATTACCGAGTTTCTCTACGTGTTGTCGGTCAGTCATCGCCGCCGGTCACTTTCGCCGAACTACCTTCTGAGCCATGAAAATCAGCCACACATTCGCACACAGGCATACATACACTCGATGACGACGGTTAGACGAGCTCGAGCTCAATAAGTTCTAGTGATGTGCTACTGTACTATAGTCTCTCACTACACTCAGTGCAATCAGGCTCAACCGCGCTTCCTTGGTTGAGCTTCTAGTCAGTCCCCGTTCAGCTGTTCCTTCCCTCCAAAGCCAACGAGCCTCTCCTCACGTCCACCTTCTTCCCTCTCCTCCGCATCATATCATTTCCCCGTCGAGTTTTCTGAACGACGCCCGTCTGTCCCACTGAGCGTCACTCAAGTCATGCAGAATCTCTCCAATCTCACTTACTGGCTCTCCACTACGGCTTCATGTTGATGTTCCACGATAAGACCCAAGTGTTTGTCCGTATCTGAACAGTTACTCGTCTATCATGTCGCTCGATTTCCACTGTACAAAGTCATGTTGAAGCCATATTAAAGCTGTAAATAAAAGGTAATATCGAAAGCACTTTCTTAACAGTCTATAACACAACAAATATGAAATCGATCTATTCATTCAGCAAAGCGACAGTTTCAGAACAAGTCTTCAAGAAAGTGGTTTGTGCAAGTATGGGCTAATTACTTATTTTAGTGGAAAGTATGGGCGAATTACTTATTTTATTACTTATTTTATCATGTGTATTTAACCGAGCCTTTAATAGGATTAACATCAGGAGGAATTCTAGAGACGAATCGGGAAAATAATTTCTTACGGTCATAACGTAGAAGAATGAAAATTGCAACAAAAAACGAAGACCAATGGGGTTCATTGATTTTTAGCTGCTTATTTGTTTAATTTAGTTAACGACGCAGCTCACCTAATTTTTGACGAATTGGGCTATGCGACAGCGTCTCCGATCTTTGGGAATTAGGTGGGCCACGTAATGCGCTTCGCAGACACCCGCTGGACGATAGAAGTCGCCGAATCACATCGTCGCCACCTATTGAGAAATCACTGTTGAATGACGATAAACGCCTGCCGGGTTTGTCTGTTCAAGGTTTCAAGGATTTGTTATCTCAAAACACAGAAACGAACTAGAATGTTAGATGTACATATTTATGGAATATTTTTGGTAATGGTCTGTGTCTCTGTAATAGAGTTATATCCGTTATTCTATCACACTATTTCACCTGTTTCATTTTATTTATTTATTTATTTATTTATTTATTTATTTATTTATTTATTTATCAGATGAGCATACAATACCGCTCAAATTCTTTGCAAAAAAGACGCTTAGGGACGGATTAATCCGTCGCTAAGCGTCTTTTTTGCAAAAAATTTGAGCGGTATTGTAGTCATGCATTAGATAAGTAATGACAGAAAAACAAATACTAGGACACACAAACTACAACAAACATAAAATTAAACACGGCACTTTTAACATAAATTTTTACGTGCAATTAAGGACTTGAACGAACTCACAGACATGTTTATGATATTCTCATCCTCACCTAATAATAAGTTCAAGTCCTTATGATTTCTGTAAGCGAGGAAGTTTGATCTCGCCTACGATTTTGGAACAGGAAGGTAAAGCCTTAGGTTCCCTCTCCTATTCGTAGTCAGAGGTGCACCAAAAAATATCGTGGGATCTATTTTATCGGATGGTTTACGCGTGTGGCAGTATGTAACTCGCATCTTTAAATCACCTGTTTCACCTATCGCCCCGTCGCATGCCAGAGCGCTCCAACGGATCCTTCCCGTTCGACGGTCACGAAGAGCGTCGTATCGCCCGTTCAAGGCATTCATGAAGAAGCCCGATCAACACGTTGGTGGATGTCCTGGTATTTTCCTTACATCCCAGGGAATCCAGTCGGTGTGAGAAAGACGTCAAACAAGATTTCTCAATGGGTGACGATGACGTGACTCGGCGACTTCTATCGTCCAGCGGGTGTCAGCGAAGGCTTCAAGGAGGATTCCGATGCATCAGTGTCTGAGAAGCTCCCCGACTTAACCCTAGACCAAACTGGATGTCGGATCCGTGGTGGCGTTCCTGGCCTTACCGGCTCCCCTTCTTCCCCAAGGTCCTGGCGCCCTACCGGCTGTTCATGCAATGTTACCGCTTGCTTTTGAAGTTGTGCAATTATCGCATCTTTTCCTGCTGTTTCTGCTGAAATGTTATCTGTTTTACACCGCAGCATGCACCCGATAACGTCTAGGCGCAGGCCACTCTCTAAGAGTGAAGGCACCTCTTGACACAAGTCCTGGCCGGAAATACCAGAGATTTGTGTCATTCTCGCCACTAACAGAGGGTCTTTCCCGATTGAAAAAGCGCGTTTTTGGATGCACGGCTGTTTTTTGAATTTCATCTCGTATGCTTTGGCTTTTAGTTGCGAAAGGTGGCGAAAATGCGCAGTCAACGCTGCGTCGCATGTTGTGACTATGTTTTGGAATAGGTCCGCTACCGAATTTATCTTCCCACGGGCCGCCTCCGGCTGTCTTTGCTTTTTAGAGCTAATTCCTAGGTTTCCGTACGCATCCGGTGCCCGGCTGAATGCGTCTTGCAACGCTCTCTGCGCTATCTGCGCTGCCGCTTGCAGTGTGCGCCGGTCCCAATTCTGGTAGCTCATATCCTGAAACATGTCCTGCTGAAGTTGTGTTTCGGTACCTGAGGGCCGGATTGACCCCCATGTCAAGTTAGGTGTAGCGTCAGAATGAAGTTTGTGTTCTGTGAATTGTGTGACTATCTGGGTCGAGGAGGGAAGTATGTATGCCGACGATTGTGTTATGGTTATTGTTGGCATTGTGTATAAAGTCGAACACAACATACTCGTCGTCCCCTACTCATTTCGCAGGAGGGTGCGGGGTTATCCGTGCCGTCCTGCCTTCCCGCGCCTCCACCTGGAGACTTAGTCGGTGACCTTCTGCACTGTCGCTGGCCGTGCAGACAGAAGGGCTTACGGAAGCATCTAACCCGTGCATGCTTACCGACATGATGATTTTCTTCTTTGTCAAGCTCTTCTTAAGCTACCAGTACCTATTCCGACTTGACAACTCAGAAAGGTTACCTAAGGTTCCCTAGTGTTTCTTTTATCTCCGCACTAGGTACCCGACGGCTGCACCGTATGCAGATGGTAAGGACAACGTGTGTTTTTATAAGTTTTATGAAGAAGAATAAAAACAAACAAATATCAAACGATTCAACGGCAACCTCATCACGAACGCGACGAGAAGTCAAAATGACATCAATATGGATTCAAAGTGATTAAATACCAACAAACTCAAAAGGATTAAATAAGCGCAAACGAGTTAAATATACTCGAAAGGATTAAATGCCACCGACTAAAATGATTAGTGTGTGAAAATTCAGACAGGGCTCGTCCGACCATTGAGGGGAAGTACCCACCGGCTGTATTCACTCTTGACTCCTTTCGTGTTCCACTTGCGCAGTTAGGGTCGGGCGGGACAAGGAAGGAGGAGGGTCAGCCACCTGGTGCATCGAACCCGGCTAGGGATTTCCTAATCCTCAGGGACGGTTCTCACTTAGCAGTGAGGGCTACTACTATGCAGCAGACGCTGCTTAGTCCGAACTCGGGAGATGTGGGGCGATTATGGTACGCTAGATACATAGAAAATGCATACCTAGGAGGTCAAGCTAGAACAACGCCACTAGGGAGTTGCCAGCCAACTGCTACGGTGTAACCTCTCAACTAGATGAAGTTATGCCCAAATAGCACCCCCTGAAATTCTCACTGGCCCTAACGCCGATAAAAGTTCCGGCCGACTAGATCCGTCACAACAAGGTCAGGAGGGGGATACGCAACTCCTGAATGTGTTTACTGGGGAGTCGACACTATGGGGATAAACCGGGTGCTTTAGCACTTTGGGACTTAGCTATCCTCTTCCCCTAGCCTAGTGGATTTCCACTCAGTAGAAAACCCTACTATGAACACTGGATGGAGTTTAGCCTATTGCACAGGAGGAGCTAACAATGGTTAGCCAGGTACGATCGAGAACCGGGTGTATGACATGTATACGGTCGGCGTAAATTTGCTTGAAGGGACGTGAGTTTAATTTCTGTCAAGCCAAAAGACGTGGGAGAGGCGAGGCGGGATTAATATGAGGGGAGCACGAAAGGCTTCAAGGCAGAACTATCCTTAGTCGCTACAAAGAGCGAGGTGCTAGAACTGTGCGAAGGGGAATTGTTCAACCCGACCGCAAAAGATTGTTTATGACACGTAGTATCCTAGTACTGAGTACTGCGGTGGCGAAGACAAGTTTTGACACTTCGATTCCCTCCGACGGAATCCACACACTCAAGGCGTACTGTACAAATTCCTTGACGATCCTCGACGAAGAGTGCAAACCCTCCCACGGGGGTGTGAGTAGAAGAACTCAAACGTGAAAATAAAAAAGCAAGGAAACGGCACTATGGCCGCGCCGGCTGTCCGATGCGGCGCCTTGGCTAGGAATATCCTCGAGATCCGAACGGCAACGCCTATTCCGGCGCGGTGCGATCCCCGCTTCGCCCAATCTATGGGATCACCCCCCCCCCCTCGGCCTTGTTCGGACGGGCCCCGGCCATGACGAAGAGGCAGGGTCCGAAAAAGAGAGCGTTCAAAATGAAGGGAACGCAGAGAACAAGCCAATGAAGTCGATATCGGGTGATCACGGACAAAGCGCGTCAACAGACGAGCAGCCCGGGGATTTAATAAGTATTGTAGCCTTGATATTAAGTTGAAAGTAATCGTAGGTGGTCCAAACTACTGCAGAAAAAACGAAAGGCAAATTATGTTTTTTGTGTTATTGGTTCTGCAACAAGGACGGACCTACTACACTATCTTCCGTAACTGTATTCGATCGGGTGACTTAACAACTCTTGGTCGCCCGTTATTCCTGCCGTCGATTTTATTGAGTCGGCCGCCGAGATCTGCTCCGGTCGCTGCATCAACGTAGTCCTTGTGGCTGGGACGTTTGAAACTGATCGTAAGCCACCCAAATAGGTCTATTGGTACTTCATTGCTAATTTCTGCTCATGGACACACCTGTCGTTCCGAAACTTATTCAGGGACAAAGGGCGAAGAAACATCGCTTGGATTTTTCTTCTCCCGCTACCGATGACGATCTGACTCGGGCAATCGACTTAATCATAGTCGATCAAACCCTTCCGCTGCACCTAAAGGCGGCTATGGGCTGCATGTTGGAGATGAAGGACCAACTAAGCGCAGTTGTAGCGAAGAACAAGGAATTGGTAGAGGAGATCAATTTGGTACGCGCAAGGAACGATGAGCTCGAAAGTGAGGTCCATAGCCTTAGGTCTCAGATTGGCGTTCTCAAGCAGGCTTTGTCTCAACAGAAGCATTCTCAAGTTAGTTCTCAAGAGAGTCCTATGTTGTCTGGTGATTCTGCTGAAGATATTGAACGTCGTCGCTCTGTTGTTGTTATAGGTGTCAAGGAATGTTCTGCACCTGTCTCCTCCGCTAGGGTAGTACACGACACCAATTGTATTAGGCTAATTCTCGATGTTCTCTCTATTGAATGTCGCCCGGTTGCTATTTATCGCATGGGTCGCCCGGAACCTAGGAAAGCCCGTCTTTTAAAGGTTGTATTTCCCTCGTCATTCTTTGCTGTGCTTACGTTGAAGAGGGCTCCCCATCGTAGATTCTTTTCTGAGAGGGGGGTTTTTATCAGGCCCTCGCCCACAAAGCTGGAACGTGATCGTCTCAAAGTTAAAAGGTTGTCTCGCACTTAGAATCACTCATCTCCTTCGGAGATGGCTCACAACCAGCAAATTTCCTCTGATCCCATGATTAATTGTGGTATTAATAGTGGTACCTTGTTGAACTCTCGTCCTTCTTTATCGCATTCAAATGAATTCACTCATGGTGCGGAAAACATGTAGGCCTCGACGGATACCAATCCCAAGTATTTCATGTGTTCTAGCTAACATTCGTTCAGTGGTAAAAAACGAAGATGCGCTTGTGGTGCTCCTCGAACGAAAAGTTGACATTGTTATGCATACGGAAACGTGGTTCAATCAAAAATATTTCTTTGGCGCCTCTATTGGGTGGCTGTTGCTCTCAATATGTAACGCTAAGGTGGGACCGTACTGTGAAAAGGGGTGGAGACGTTGCGGTAGTGACGCTGAATTCCTTATCTCCGGCACTTGTTTTCGAGGAGTCGGTCACAATGCTTATGAACTTCTATGTTGCGATCTTCATATCAAACTGGAAACAACGCGACTCATCATTGTTTACTGACCAGTGCGTACACGTCGAAACGCTAGGTAAAAGCATTCTTGATTTAGTCTTAACTAATGAGAGGAACCTGCTTTCTGGGATACACGTTGATCCGCCTCTTGGATCTAGCGACCACGCTGCGATTTGCTTTTAAATCAAGGTCCAGTTGGCCTCCAATTTAACCGTGACTAGAGATTTTGCTCTTGCGGACTACGCCAGCATTATTAGGTATTTGGAGGAGTGGACTGGTTTGGCTCGCCTAATAGTGTTAGTACGATAAATGAGAAATACGAACTCTCTATCAATATTCTTCACCACTGCATCGAGTTATTTGTTCCCATTAAGAGAATGAGGTTAGCTGAGTCTACGCTTCCACCTTACCTGGAAAGGCTCCATAAAAAGAAGGAGAATGCTCAACGAATTACGAAAGAAACAGATAAACCGGAGGACTAGGCCGTTTCAAGAAAATTGAATTTCAAATTTGACGCGAAACTCAGAAAATTCAATGTATCGGTGGAAAAAAGGACTGTTGAGTCGCGTTGTAAAAATGCATTTTATAAGCTTTTGAAGTTCCGGCTGCGAGGAAAGTTTCACATACCTGCCCTTCGCTCTCCCTTCGGCAGAGTTCTTCATCGAGATAAAGATAAATGTGAGCGATTTGCATCGACATTTGAGGAATATTTTAGAGTCGCATCTAGTGATGAAGCTGGGCCGTTAACAAGAGTCTTTCCCTTAATACACGATTTGATTTGGTTACACAGTGAAGAAATCCTTAACCTATTTCTGAAATGGCCACAGTCCGACAGCCTTACTCCCGATCATAACCCCTTAAGCTTTATTAAAAGAATCGCAGATATAGTAAGTAGTCCTTTAGAATATATATTTAATCTTAGATTTATGAGGGTTGAGGTACCAGGCAGATGGGTTCATTCTATTGTCACTTCCATTCCTAAGAAGCCGCCTTATAATGTGCCCACAAGCTTTAGGCCAGTTAGTAACCTCCATCTTCGCAGGCCGAAAAGTAATTGTAGAACATCTTCAAAAGTACTCTGTCATATCGGAAAATCAACATGGCTTTCAAAAGGGTAAATGCACTGTAACGGATATGACAGAAACTCTTAATCATTGGACTAGGGATTTGGAGGACGGTAGAAATGTGGACGTTGCCTACATCGACTTCAGCAAGGCGTTCGACATGGTTTCACATATCAAGTTGCTTAACAAAATAAGAGTTGTTGGCATCCATCCGCGCATAGTCTCCTGGGTTGCATCGTTCTTGTCTAACAGAGAGTGCATTGTTCGTGTGAATTCCTTCTTTTCCGCTCCTAGATCTGCCATCAGCGGAGTGCCCAAGAGGCCGCCCTTTCCCGATTTTGTTCAACATTTATACGTATGATTTACTCAAAATTCTTGGCGAAAGCGAGGTTGCGTTTTGTGCATTTGCTGATGATCTCGATTCTATAGGCCAATATCTAGTGCCGATAACATAGACGCTCTTCAGAAAGCTGTTACCATTGCCTACCAATGGTCATTGGATTGGGCCTCCCTCTGTGTGAGAAAAAATCAAGAGTGCTTCATTTACGCAATAGTAACAAGAAGCATCAATACGCTATTAACGGAACTTTTCTTAAATATGTGAGTGAAGCGATGAACCTAGAATTTCTTGTTCGCAGCTATATTCGATAAGCATTAGCCAATAAAGCTACTCAGGTAATGTTTAATTTGTTTAGAGAATTATCAACTCAAGATGCCAATGTGTTTCTTCAAGCGTACAGAACATATGTCAGGCCTATATTGAAATATGGTACCCCTTTTTTGATCCCACAAAAGGAAGATAACTGCTTTGCTAGAAAAAGTTCAGAATAGCACCACAAGCATGGTACGTGCGCTAGGGTTCTTATAAGACCAAATTCCTTCGAGTATTGAGAGAAATCTCAATTTGGGATTGCCCACTCTGTCTGTTAGAAGGAAGCGTGACGACCTCCTCCTTTTTCACAAAATCGTTAATCGGAAATTGGCATCAAACTCGCAGATCTTGTGACTGTGAGAGCAACAAACACTCGAGGTGGTCCAATCAAATATGATGTTGGTACTGCTAGACTAAATTGTAGACGTTTCTTTTTTACTCACAGGACAGTTTCCTCGTTTGAGAAGCTTCGGAAGAAGCATGATTTACCACGCAGCTGCAATGCCTTTAAGACATTCTTCAAATTACATCTCAGGCCACAGTACCGTCGAAGCCTTACATGTTGTCCGTCTAATCGTTCGCTTATCTTTATTCTCCCTTCTTTTTTTAGGTTCGCCTAGTTGTATTAGTAATAGTTTCTTCTATCGTTTAGTTTGCGTTTATTTATAGATTGATTATGGTCGTCTCATTTGATTTGTGTCCTTATAATAGTTGGTTATCAACACGATATTTTTCGTGTAACAAATATGTATATATATATGTATATATATGTATATATAATGAAAGACGAGAAATGTCCTATGAAGGGACTTCATGTCAGCAGCACTTATACAGTCAATCAAAGAAACAAAGCGGCATAGTTCATGAGTGTATGGCGAAATTTCTACATGAGCACATCCAAGAATGCCACATACTTCCAATTTAGAAATTTCTAGAAACATTATTTTGGACGTCTGCTTGCACAGCAAAGACTGATGGACCGTCAGCGAAATCACGTTGAGTACACTATATAGTGCAGGCTGTGCAGACAAAAGCTTACGGAGGATCACAGGAGTTTCTACGGAGGATCACGTCAACGACTATTGGACACAGCAGCCAAGAAACGGAGTCTGAAGAAAGCAAAACGTGATCTTGCAGAATACCGTCATGTGATTCCCTGCTTAAAGGCTCCTGACGGAACGCGTTCTTCATCTAGGCCAGAAATGGAATCTATAATGGCGGACATCTGCACGAACCTTTTAAAGACAGGACGCCACTCCACCGCTGCACGTCTTCCTCTTGGCGACAATGTTCCGACGTTCCTGCTATCTCAACTGCGTCATGCGATTGAGACGATGTCCAAAGGTAAATCCTCAGGCACCGATGTAATCACTGTGGAAATTCTGCAGGCTTGTGGTCATAAGATGTTCAACGCCTTAGCGCAGCGCTTCTCCCGCTATGTGAAGCAATGTGAAATACCTTCTCCATGGAAGAGATCCAAGACGATTCTGCTGTTTAAAAAAGGCGACAGGGAGGACCTTTCTAACTATCGTCCAATAACTCTCCTACCGGTGCTATACAAAGTCTTTACCAGGTGTCTGTTATCACGCATTAGGAGATCTCTGGAAGAAGCGCAACCGGTGGAGCAGGCAGGCTTCCGAAGGAAGTTCAGCACCTTGGATCACACACTGACCTGCTGTCGACTAATTGAAGCTTCTTGAGAATACCACGAAACTCTGGTGTCAACGTTTATCTATTACCACAAAACGTTCAATTCAGTAGAACCGCAGAAAGTTTGGGAAGCACTTAACGAACAAGGGATCGAACCACAATACACAAACATTCTGAGCAAATGCTACACCGGATGCATCACTATATTTCGCATATTTCATCGCGACTTAGAGGTGGCTGTGGAAAGAGGCGTACGTCAAGGTGATCCCATCTCTCCCAACCTCTTCTCAGCGTGTTTGGAATCAACCATCCGTCGCTGCAATTGGAGCGACTATG
Organism: Heligmosomoides polygyrus polygyrus; assembly: GCA_947396885.1. Lineage (NCBI taxonomy): Eukaryota > Metazoa > Nematoda > Chromadorea > Rhabditida > Heligmosomidae > Heligmosomoides > Heligmosomoides polygyrus. The sequence goes on along the minus strand of OX377201.1, from coordinate 25,712,176 downwards.
GCATCGACGTCGATGAGAGACAGCTGAACCACCTGAGATTTGCGATGATATTGTCCTCATCACAAAGTCCACGCAGCAGGTGTCAAGAATGCTGCACGAATTTCACATCGAAGGAGCTGAGGCTGGATTAACTATCAACATGTCGAAGACGAAATTTATGAGGAATGAATTCGTAGGCGGTGACCCAGTACTGTTTGAAGAATTTTATTTACAGGAAGTCGAAGACTACGTCTACCTCGGGCGACGTTGAACATGAAGAACGACCTCATACCGGAAATGTCACGAAGAAAAAAGCGGAATGGGCGGCGTACAATTCTGTGAGAAACGTGCTCAAGAGCTGCAATAACTGTGAACTGAGAGCTAATATCTTCAACTCCACAGTTCTTCCTGCGCTATGTTACGCTTGTGAAACATGGGCCTTAACAAAAGCAGCAGAAGATCAATTACGAAGAGTGCAAACGGCTTTGGAAAGGAAGATGGTCGGCATCTCTCTACACCAACAGAGACTCTTCGGATTACACAATGAACAAATCCGAGCAATGTCCAGAGTCCAGGATGTCGTTCTTCATACCGATGAAGCGAAACACCATTTCGCTGGACATTTGATGACAAACGTTGGAGTACTGCCACTGTACACTGGGAACCACTCAGCAAGAAACGACCACTCGGTCGGCAAGATTCGCTCACTCATCGGAACAACATCCGTGCCTCTAACATCAACTCGATTAAGGTGCTCGTCCACTGGTCAACTTTGGCTCAACATCGAACAAAGTGGCGAACAAGTTGGGACCCGCGCAAGACAAATCGTTGCTGAGGAACGGGTCGCAAGTATCGCAAGTAAGTAAGTATTATTTTGGAATGAAGCTCGTGATTCTATTATGCTTTTTGGATACTTTCTATTGAATTTCCGTGATTCAATTTTTTACGCCTCCCTCTTTTCTGTTTTCTGACCAATTTTTGGCCATTTTCCCAGAAAACGGAAAACAGAAAAAAATGCCCTAAATTGCCAGAAAATCAGAAAACAGAAAACAGAAATCCCAGAAGGCGCGCCTCTTCACTGCAACTGACGTGGTTGGTCCTCCAAGCAAAAGTTTCCGTTCTTGAGCACCGGAACCACAATTTTGCTGTGTCGTAAGAGGCAGTGGTGGACCCATCGTTCCACATATGTTGTCCACCGTAAGCCCTGCACTGCTTTGCTCCTTGAACTCGTGAAGTAGAAGCAGTCGAGCTTACAGTCGAAGACGATTTTCTCTGACATAGTCGTAAAGGACTATCACGACAATGGTGGTATATATAGGTCATAGGTCCGCCTATATACGCGTTTTTGGGAGACGGTTCCTGAACATTTCGAAATTTTGGAGGAACACCAAAGTGAGTGGCGGGAAACTTGCCTCACAACCTAACAAGCGTGTTTGATAAACTTAGAACCGGAAAAAACCCGTCTGAGTTGTCCACCGTAGTTCCGGAGTGAAATTTAGGGAAACCGTTACGGGACCACGCAGTTGCCTATCCCTCTGCTAATCAGTCGCTGCAGATAGTGATATTTGCGTGCTTGTCCGGCGCAAATAGGGTCGGGGTGGGGGCTTCTGATGGACAGAAAATCCCAGACCCCCCCCCCTACCCCGACCCCGACCCTATTTGCGTCATTAATTTCCCTCATACCTGGCTCCAGCGTATAGAGCCTGTAGTGAATGCGCTCCATGGCTAATAAAAACCAGGTTTGAAACGCGCGGCTGTGGGCGTCGCGCAGCGGACAACTCGGACGGGTTTTGTTCCGGTTGTAAGTGTATCGGCGAGTCCTAATAAGTGAGCACACTGTTTGAATCACCATAAAAGTTTCTTCCTTCTTTTCTTTTTAACTCTTTTCTTCACTTTATTTTTTAATCTCCTTCCTTAGGAAAACTATTAGTTAAAATTTGTTTTTAAGCGAACAAAGGCAGCAATTATTTATTGTATTGGAAGAAGAGATCGGCTCTTGCTCTGAATACATCATTGCGATTTTTATACGAATGATATTGTAAATACTGCTCACATGAAACACGGGTGTGAGGATGTATGTGTGCTTTTATACAACTATTCTTGTTGTGCCGTTTACGTCTGTGTTACTGCACACAAGGAGAAATTTTGCTCAATCAATCATATAAAAAACGCGACGATCCCGTCGAATGCCTGGCGCGATCTTTTCTTTTATTGTAATAATTGCACCATCCCGCGCTTTGAAATAAAAATTTTCCTTTTCTCTTTTTCCATTTCATTTATTGCACAATTTGTTCTTCTTAGACAATGTCTTTAACAATGATCAGTAATCCAGAAATGAAAACATGCCAGAGTCTTTGTGTTTTCAATCATTTGATTCTGATTGTTGAGGAATCTTTTCTATGGATTTGAGATCGTTGCAAACTCCCGTCAATAACTGGAGAGAGGCGAAGAGAATATAGCAGCAGCGTTACGGAAAGAATAAGCAGACGGATAGAAATAATGCTTTCTATATGCTTCTATGCTGTTTTTATCACCATTGCGCCATCACATAGGCTGAAACGACGTCAGAAAGCGAAGAGAATGTGTGGTATCAAAGGTATTGAAATTTTATCATTTCTAAACAATGTGTTCACGTCCTGCCGCCAGTATCACCTGTCGTCTCGTTGATCATCGGGTTGCTCGAGCGGACGCCAGCAGCGTCTCTATTCGTCCATGTCGCGTGCCAGAGTGCTCCAATGGATCCACTTCGCTCGAGCGACATGAAGAGCGTCATATCGTTTGTCCAGGGTTTGCGTGAAGAAGCTCGACCAACGACTAGGTGTGAGTCCTGGTGTTCACTTAGCGTAGTTTAATTTTGAAGACACTCGTTTGTCTTGAAAGATGTTTCGAAGTCAGCAAGCAAGCCCTAGCAATGTTCAATATGATTTGAAAGGTGTCCACTTTGACGTGAAAGTGGCATAAAAATGAAAAAACGGTAGCGGAGCCGGTCCCATTAAATGTACCATCAATACTAGGCAGGAAGGAGACCACATCGCTGTAGACGTCAAGCACTCCGAGTGGGTTAAATCCATCACGCGGGCATGGGAGAGGGCAACAGACAACAACGCAACTGATATGCGCCTTGCAACCAGAATTGGAGCCAGCCGGTCAATCGAGTTGGGGATCACAAAGAAGCACGGGGTCTACGAATGCTCTTGTTCTATCGTCTGCCACGCCCCGGGCGAGCATGCGCTGGCTTACATGTTCCGATGGCTAGCCGCCTGGGGCCGGGGCCATTGTTGCGGTTCGGAACTCGTTGTCCCCGTGCGGTCGTCGAACTGGTTCCTCGCTGTTATATTGCGCCACTCGGTTGGCTCTCGGCCAGTTGCCGACGGCGATCTGTCGCATCATGTTGTTGCTGTGCTTCCTTGGTGCCGCCGCTTCCGCCTTGTTCTGTCTCGTCATAGCAGAGGAACAGATTCAACAGGAGCCTCGCCAGAAGGACTATCACTACCGTGAGTACATTTGAACTATTGGTGACCACCTCGAAGCAAGATTCGAATTTTAGCAAGTGTCTGCTCCGAAGCGTCAGTAAATGTAAGAATGAACTGAATGATAAATAAAAAATGAAGCAAACTGAGCTAGCTATCTAGTTCCCTCATAGCTGTCGATATTTCTCAATTTCTCTCAATTCAATTTCTCAGCGATCTCAATTTATCTCATTTTAAACTAAGATTCCTAAGTTACCCACAAATGGATTAAAAACTCTCAAACCGATCATTATATCATGTAGTCTGGCTTAATCTACAGTATTTGTTTCGTTTATTATTTATGGTGGCCAGTTTGTGTATTTAATAAATAAATTTCACATATATAGAGCCGGCCGAAAGTAAGGAGATTTCTGAACGACATTCATTTAATACCGTGTTATATGGACATGGAAGCTTCCATTCTTCTCACCTAAAACAAAGCTGCTCCACCTTGGAAGTTCTGAAAATAGGAACACTTATTACCTTGGAGAGTCCCAACTCAGTAGCACTGATATCGTTCGGGATCTAGGTTTCCTTATTGATCGTAAGCCTCCTTTTAATTCTGACTGTGATGATGTATCCAGTAAAGCCGATAGAACTATCCAAAACATATTCAAGTCCTTGAGCACTAATTCGGTGAAACATTTGGGGTCAGATTCATCAACTGCTTACCGGACGGTAACGATATATCGGTTGTCGTGACTGTATCTTTGTATCACATGCTACGTAGGCCGGTATGGTGAATCCCAGGTAAGATGATACCAGCGGCATCGTTGATGAACCTGGCCCTTGGTTTCAGCGTATGAGTCCTATGTACGACCTCAACTTGAATATAGTACAACCGTATTTAATCCGTCCTCAAGTCGCAACATTTTAAGACTTGAAGCAGTTCGGGTCAACTTTACTTGGAAAGCTGGTGATAAGGCTTCAGGGGTATGCGCACTCCTACCGCCTGCTCCTGTACGAAATAAATTTTTTTGACATCTCGTCGCTTGTCATTCGGCTGAAAGGTACGACCTCATCATAATCTTAAAAATACTAAATTCAATGACAGATATATTAGGTTGTCCCATAAGTCCCCGCCGTTTTTTTTTTCAACGATTCACTGCAGATTTCGCCGGCGGTCTCTTGCATAGCGCTGCATAGCTTTCGAAAGAGAATGAATTGCTTTATCAGAGCATGTATAGCGTTTCTTTTTTAATCATGAGCTTTGTCAATTTTTAGGTCGTTGAAGTGAAAAGTGAAAAAGTGAAAAAGTAGCCATTTTCGCACTTGTTCTCTGCGCTTAGGTTTGTAACTTTTTGCGCAGTTTTTATAGCACTTGGAAGACAATCTTCTGTATTATAAGAATTAGTGTTGGCCCTATTTTCTCACTTGTCCTTTATTGATTTTTAGGCCACCAAATTGGGACGTCCGAAGGAGGATGGTTGTTTTTGCCGACAGCTCCTGCTCTGTGGTTGGACTATTTGGGTTGATGTTACATGTCATTCGAAAGAAAATTTCTTGTTCTATAAGAACCTGTGTCGCTTTTATTGATTTCTATTGAATATCAACAAAATGCCAAAAAGAGAAAAATCGTCTTCACCAACAACTCCTCCTTCTTCAGTTGTTGACATTCGACAGAAATCAGCGGGAGCCAATAAACGCGACACAAATTCAAAAGCAAGACATCCTCTTCCGAACGACATATAACACCATGCAAAAAAGTTCAACCACAGAACCGGAGTTTTGGTAAAAATTCGGGCGTAAAAGTCGGAATTCCCAATTTGATGGCCTAAAAATCAATAAAGGGCAAGTGAGAAAATAGGACCAACACATATTCTTGTAGTACAGAACATTGTATTCCAAGTCCTATAAAAACTGCGAAAAAAATTACAAACCTAAACGGAGAGAACAAGTGCGCAAATGGCTACTTTTTCACTTTTTCACTTTCCACTTCAACGACCTAAAAATTGACAAAATTCATGATGAAAAAAGAAATGCAATACACGTTCTGATAGAGCAAATCATTCTCTTTCGAAAGCTATGCAGCTCTATGCAAGAGACCGCCGGCGAAATCTGCAGGGAATCGTTGAAAAAAACGGCGGGGACTTATGGGACAACCTAATATTTGTGGAACAGTTTTACACGATTTTGCCTTCCACCACCAGAGGTGCACAGGCAAAGCTTCATTTTCCAAGATCTAGGACTTTTCTGCATACCACGTTTTTTACAAAGGGCTGGTTCCAAATTCATCAAATTCATCAATTTCATCGAAGGCATTCCCAATTCCTGACTCCTTAAGTAAATTAAAAAGGCTTTTAAACAGACATTTCCGAAACGCTTAATTGCTTACCTTTCTATGTGTGGAAATCTATGTTTCCAATCAGTCTTCTTGTTCATCATGTTTCCCGTTTGAGATGTTTTTTTGGCAGTTGTTTTAGTATCCTCATGAAATGTTTATGTTTCGCGTGAATTTCACGTATAAATAAAATAAAATAAATAAAAATGTAAACATTTCGTTCCATGGTGCTTGCTGTACTTCTGGCCTACTTTGGTTTTTTGTTGTTTTTTTGTATTTATTCGAGATCGCTTAGAGCGCATTCGGAAAAGCTGCCGGTCGTCGCGTGCATACGATACCAGGTTCACGGTTCGTATTTCCCGCCCAGTGCCACCCTGCCTTCCATCCTTCCGGAGTCGGTGAATTAGTGCCTGTTGGACTTATTTGGGATCGGGCTTGTCTGGGATGTCCGTCATTGGCTGGCCAAGTACGCATTCAAATCGCGTCGGCGGCATCTCGCAGAAATGTAGTGCGTGGCGAAGATAGCTCCCCCAAAGATAGCAAACCCTTGAGTAACGCCGCTCTTCACCCTTTATCCTTAATCGCTCATAAATGAACGTATCGAAGTGGCCAGTTTGGTAGATTTTTTGCGCTTGCCGTTAATGTATGATCAAACGTTGAAGCGTCTTATTTGTTAAACATATGCTATGCATTTTGATTCATAGTCACGTAGATAAAAAGAGACCTTCCAAAATTCGCTCTAGATTTGAGCAGTAAATCGCCGCAGCCATGCCGATCTCAGTCGTTTAGGAGTCTTCTCTTCTATAATACGCCCTTATCATTTTCTAATTTTGCTCGCTTTCTCCTTTTCTGCTTTTCAAAGCCTTTCCTGCAGGCCCATCATCTTTCTCCTACTTTATACCACCAACTCAATCAATTTCTTCTTTTTTCAATTTTTCTAACCTTTTTAAAATCGAAGTTGGCACTGTTTTAAGCAAGCTGGGTGTTTCTGAAATTATGCCAAACATCTCAAACAGCAAGACGAGGGTTTTCCAAGAAAGAGACTCTCCAAGCGGTTGGAATAATTTTTTGTTCAAAAAAAATTAACACAACTTTCTTTAGCAATTTTTAGCTCATTTGTACCAATAAAGGAGCACACTGTTTAAAATTTTATGAAACCAACCTTTGAACAAAAATAACAAACTTAAGTTTGTTTTAAAGCACAAAGAGGAGAGGGAGTAATCATTTAGTGCAATGTAATCGCGCCATGCAATGTAAATGATCGCGCCATGTGTCGACTAGATTGTTGCGATTTTTATTTGAATGAATGTGCAAATGCTGCTTACTTGAAATAAGGATGGATGACGTGAGGATGTGTTTTGTGTATGTGTGCCTTATAACTGTTCTTGCTTTACGCTTACATCTGCGCAACTCTACGCAAACAGAACTTTTGATATCAATCGGATTAAAATCGAAACGATTTAGCCAAGTGCATGACGCGCCTCTCTTTTCATTGCGCTAAATGATGTTTGCCCTTGTGCGCTTTAAAACCCTGCCTGACTAATTATTCGTTCCTGAAAATAAGGTGTTTATAGAATTGAAAACAGAGTTCTCACTTGGTGGCAGATTAGATGAAAAATTTCAAAGAAAACCATACAGAATTTTCATTGAACAGAAAATTATTCTAACAATTTTGGGGAGTCTTTAGGTTAATGTTGAAAACGCTCGTTTTAATTGGGAAGGTGCTCAGTTCGATTAGAAATCGTTAAAATTTTTGAGTAGAGTGTCAAATTCGATTTGAAAAGTGTCCACTTTGACGTAAAAATTGTAGAGTAGGTGAATTACCTTTCGATCATAACTTTTCGACGACCTATATTTTCAATCGTAATAGCAGTGTGCTGAACCATCTAAAAATAATCGCTGCTTCTCCTCTGCAAGGGATATTGCAACCATGAAGCGAAATGTGAAATGCTATGACTCGAACAATCAAACTGTAGTTGGGCTAACTAGAAATGAGAAAGAGTATACGCGTTCTTAAATATTTATTTTTGATTTTTTGGAACCATTTTCATTCTCAGTTTGTTCTGATATCCGACTGAATTTTGCGAGTAAGGGCTTTGTGATGTTCTAGAGAAGATAGAGTTGAGCAGTTCAGTCTTCTCTCCTCGGGCAGCCAGTTTGTGTAGTTAATCATAGTTCTCATTCATACAAAGTATTCCTCCAATTTGTTGAGGAACCGATAGTACAGCATTCATCTCCAGTTTCGGAAGGAACACCGAATCACCACATAAAGACAATGGCGCTGCCAGATTGCTTGCGAGGTCTGTCTTCTTATCAGCAAAACCTAGGTAGCAGTTGAGCGTTGGAGATCTAAACGACTATGCTCTCGTTTTCAACAATGGCGCTGTCTATTGTGCTCAAACTCTGCTTCTGCCAAGGAACAACAGACAATCGTTAATATCGAGACTTTAACTGTGAACCGTCTAGTTCGGAACCCATTTTTAGACGGATTCCATCTCTTCTGGTGGACTCTATCCAGTAAAGTCGTGTCATCCACGCTCTTGGAGCGTTCTCTCCTTGTTAGTATTTTACTGGATCCTCTATGTTCTGGGAGCAGAACAAACAACGGCGAATTATCCTGCATGTTGGAGTTTACTCGTTGAAGTACTAATATTTTCATCAAAGGCCTTAATGGAGAAGTTATGTTTCCACTCAAAGAATTGCATAAAAAGGAGAAGCTACTTATGCGATTCACGCGTTCTACAAAATAATAACACCAATGAAAGGAAACGCACTGCGCATGTTTGTTAAAAGACCTGCGGTTCCATATTTTTCTGTTCCATGTGTTAAGCATAAAACGTCGCCCGCCTCCTGATAGAGAAGCGTCGTAAGAAACGGAAGCGATATCGCCTTCCTTGACTTGAAGAAGGTCCTATCGCGTACTGACTTACTTATTTAAGTGATATGCTTCGCCCTGCGACATCATGGAGTCCCTGAAGAGCTTATGGAGTGAATACGAATTCTCTTGCCCAAAGAGGAGACTGCAAGTTGCAGCTGAAACCTCAATGAAGCTTTCGATCTGTGTTGGGGTGCACGAGGGTTCTGCGCTTTCTCCATTCCTCTTCGTTGTCGTTATAGATGTCGTTACCCAAGACTTCAAGCAGCCTGTCCCATGGACACTACTCTATGACGTGATGCTCGCTTGCAAAGGCAAAGGTGATCTTGAGCGACAGGTGCAAGCTTGATGCGAGCGCTTGGTGACATTCGGACTAAAATATAGAACGTCAAGAAGACGAGTACCTAACGACGGACGTTGCCGAGTCCAGTTCTATCAAGGTAACGGCACCGAGCTTCCACGCACTCTTCAAGTACCTGGAATCAGCAAAAGCGTCTGATGATGGTTGAAGTGAACTCACGCGTGAGTGCAGCTAGGTCCAAGTGGGGCTTGCTGACTGGCGTGCTCTGAGATAGAAAGATATCGGAGCGTTTGAAGTCGAAGATCTACAGGGCAGTCATCCGGCCAGTAGCGATGTACGGCGCTGAGTGTTGGTCTGCGACTAAGGAAGTTGAAACGGACCTCAGCGTCATGGAGACGAAGATGCTGCGCTGGACGGCTGGAGTCACCCGCATGGACCGCATCCGAAACGATGCCGTTCGGCAGAAGTTCGGTGTCGCGCCGATAGCTGACAAGGTGCGCGAAGCTCGCTTACGATGATACGGCTATGTTCTGGGTAGAAAAGAAACCAGTGACCGCAAGATAAGATCTTAACCTCGATATCTTAAGCATAAAAACGGAAAAGCCATGAAATCCACTACTTAGATTGAAACACTTCAGCAGCCTTCTTTATTACCGAAGCCTAAGAAATAAACAATGAAACAACATATTTTCTCTAGTAGTGGGTCTCAAAGTCCTTTGCTTAGATTACAACTTCTGATCGCCTTGAAATGGACTCCCTTGCTGATCAGGCTAAGCATGATTTCTATTTGATTGGTAGTGTAAATGTTCCCTAGATAAAGCATCAAAATGAGGATATGTGTGTTTTTCAATCGTGCAAAAAGAAATTTGCTATCAATCGAATAAAAATGGCAACATCTTGGAGGGCATGATGTAATCTTGCCTACTAGCAAAAAACTGGCCTCCTTCCTGGTGTTAAACCATTATTTTTCTTTAACAATTAAGAGCTTTATAAGATTTGAAATTCAAAATTTATTTATTTATTTATTGAATACGTCACATAGACGTGCCATAGTCAAAAACATCAGACAGGCAGAAAGTTAGAACAGAACATGTAACGCAGCTGTCTAATTGCAGACAAAATTAGTCAAGAATGGGAGAGAAAAAAACAAAATGGAAAACTAAGGATAAAACGTAGGCAGAAAAGGGGAGGATAGAACGCTAAGACATCCCAGAGGTGAAGATCATCAACGGAACCGAGCATAATTCCTACCACTAAAATGCACCGTTTGGATAACCTGATTGGGTGCCATTACCAGACGTGGCACCGGGAGACAGGCCAAACATTACTAAAAAACATTATGCCTAAAACCGAAAGGAAGCTTATTGTTGTCCAATGCTGCCTACAGGGCCGCCAACAATTTCTGCAACTGTAGATTTTAGAAATTCAGACTTGTCCTAGCTTTTCGCTAATTTTGCTTCTGGAAATGGAGCACAACCAATTGCAGCATTGTTGGGTGCAGAATAACACGCAGCTTCTGAAGTCGCAAGCCTAATAATTTGTGTTTCAACTACAGTACTTATAGTGGAATGTTGCGGTCGACTGTTGGTGGCATTTGGTAGAAGTAGTTTCACGTCGAATCGGACGTTTGAAGAGAAATTGGGCACTCTTCTAAGTTGACCAGAGCCATCTAAAATCGAAGCTAACTATTCAAAATTGAACTGAGCTCCCACCACATTAAACTAGGGACTCTACAAAAAGTTTAGAATGGTTTTTTGTCGAAGGAAAATTTTAGTATAGCTTTCTTTGAGGTTTTAATTCATATACCTAATAAGTAAATACTTGTTTGTTTGAAATTATATAAAATTCTTAATTTTTTTGAGAAAAATAATGGTTTAACACTTGTTTTAAACAACAGGGAAGCGGTCATTTTTTGAAGTCAGAGGAAGAGATTACGCCATGCCATCGTTCAAGGCGTGACGATTTTTCTCCGATTGTTAGCAGAATTTCTGTTTGCATGAAGTTGGACAGCTGTTAAGGGTACAACAAAAACAACTGTAAAGAACACACACTTTGTTGATATCCCCACTTTGTTGATTTATGAAAGTGGGATTTACACTATCAGTCAAATAAAAGGTGCGGCGAACTTTTCAAGTGCACGGCGCGATATGGTCTTTTAGTGCCCTGCATAACTGCTTCTTTGCTGTGATTTGGGACAAGTTTTAACTTAATATTTCTTCTCTAAAAATAAACATTTTTGTGAAATTACTACATTTGTTGAGGGGAACTGAAAAGTTTCAGAGGCAGTTGTACCAAATTTCCTTGAATAAAAATTACTCTCACCATTGTGTTGCTAGTTGCATTAGCCTGCAGGTCGTTCTGGCTTGGAACGGTTCGCACTGATTTCAAGAGTCTTAATGCAAGCTCAGAAGAGTGCCCAATTATGAATTGAGAGGTATCTAATTCGACGTGAAAATGTAGTGATACCAGGTTCCTGGCTCGGATTTCCCGCCCAGGCCAACCAAGCCTTCCATCCCTCCGGGGTCGGTGAATTGGTACCAGACTCGTCTGGGAAGGATAGAGCGCTGACTTGTTCATCGGCTGGCCACCGCAAGTCATTGTATGGCCAAATACGCATTCATGTGGCCTCCACGACATCCCGTAGAAGTAGAATGCGCTGGCGCATCCCAGAAGGGATTGAGTAACGCCGTCCTTTATCCTTTATCCTTATCTGCTTCAGAAGAATCCCTAATATCTCTGGATTTCCACAACTCTCGAATGACACGTGCTACGGGTTTCAACCTTGAAGAACAGCTATTAAAAGCAAGCGTACCTAGACAAGTCGCTCACGTGGATGGCTAAAGACGTATGCTGGTAACATATCGGTGCTGGTGACCACTAAATGCGCATCACTTAGGAGCGACGCTCTACAGCCGACTTACGCGAACGACGGAAGGTCGTCTCTTGAAACAAATCGAAAGTGCTCCTTCTTCAGTTTGCAGTTTCATGTAGAGGAAGGACATTAGAATAGGTACAATAGTTGTAGTTAGCGCCTCCAAAATGCCTCTAAAGCTTGCTTTGCACAATTGGAACTCATCCACAGCTCGACGGATCTGGAGTTGGAACATACCACTTAAATCAGCGTCAGCCTATATTGTAGAAAATATAAATAAGTATTCTAAAGCAATGGAGTGAAGTCTGAACCCTGTGGCTAGCAGGGATTCAATACTTCTTAATTGCTTTGTGAGATGTTAGATCTAATCAATCAGGCTGTAGGATGCGCTATGCACTCTACTTCTTGACATATCATGGAGGCAATTTGAATGCGTATCTGGCCTACATACACTGTAAATTATGGTGGCCATCAGGTAAGCCAGCCGCTATTTTATTTTTTCTGGGCAAGCGTGGTACCAACTCTGCGACCATGAAGGGATGGAAGGCTTGATTGGCTTAGGTAAGCAAGAAAGTTGTTCACAACTAGAGAATTTTTACCAGTGACATTCATTGATGGAGCTATGCTAAATTTAAGTTTTCACCTCAACTGAAGTGGTTTCATTTTACCAATGTTATGCTAATTAAAACTGGGGGCTTGAACAATGCGTAGCCCTTTGGTCTGACCTGACACATATGAAAAAAGAGTCGATGGAAACACATTATTCTGACACCAGCATCGGTCGCCGGCGGAGCCGGTGACCGCTAGGTGTGTCGAATTCCGGACGTGACTTCATTAGCCACTAATTTTGAGGGAACGTATGGGAAGAATTATTCCGAGAGCCTAGTGTAGGGGGACGGGAACTTGGTTTCCGCTGTTGGCGAACCACTACAGACAGTGACTTATGCCTCCCTCCTTTATATATATGGTGAGATTTTCTGTCTCTGATTTCCCTATCTCCAATGTGTCGGATATAAATCGTGGTCGGTTCAGTTTGAGAAAAAACCGATAGCACCACTCAAATGATCGATAATATCGATCGATATCGACTGCCTGATCAAAACGCCCAATCTACTGTGGAACGCTCCCGTCGGCCAACATAATCTGGCAACTCCAATCCCGATCGGTTAGGTCTGAGAGCACCACTGGTTATTTGATTGATAGCGTAAATGCCTCTTACTTGAACCACCAAAGTGGGGAGATGTGTGTTCCTCACTGTTGTATTTGTTGTTCGACTTCTGCTATCAATCGAGTGAAAATCGCTCAGCCGAAATGAATTCGAATGGGAGAATCTTACAGCCCGCAGCTAAGAATCAAACATATAGCGCACATTAAAATATGAGATCGCGCCATGCACTCCAAAAATGCCACCTAATCGATCCACCAAAAGTGGGGATATTTGTGTTCCTCACTGTTGTATTTGTTGTTAAACTTACGCTATTAATAAATATCGCAACGTCTTAGAAGGGGGCCCAAGCGATAAATAGGAATCATGAGTGGGCGGGAGAAACTGTTGCATGCGCTCGACACAACGAACTTCGAATGGGAGAATCTGTTGCTTGCTTACAGCCGAGCTAATGAGCAAGCATATAGCGCAATAAAAGACGAGATTGCACCATGCCCTCGAAAAGTTCACCGCAGCTTTTAATCGACTGATAGTGTAAAAGCCACTTAATCACAAAGGTGGGATATGTATGATCCTCACCGTTGTGTTTGTTGTTCAACTTCTGCTATCACACGAATAAAAATCCAACAGCTTGGAAGGGTGTAGAAAGTAGGAAGTTTATGTGGGCGGGAGAAACTGATGGGCTCAGTCCAACCAACTTAGAATGGGAGAGTCTTACTTACAGCCTACAGAATCAGGCGCAAAACGGCTCGGATGGACAGGGCTCATCGTGTAAAGTGGTTGTCAGCCCCTTTAAGAAGCACACGAGTGGATATAAGTGATACAACTAGCAGTGGGGATCAAGTATGCTGGGGCGGGAGGGCAACGATGTAGGAACGCCCAATCCGTCGCTTTGTGTTGCATGAAATTATCAAAATTATCAGCAGCACTGGTGGGTTCTAGCCCTATGGTGAACCAAGTTAGTTCACTTCTGCTGTGAATGGGCATGTGCCTTCCTACCAAGGGGCATACTCTAACGTGTAGAGCGAGGAGCACTAGAATAGGGCCGCAGATTCTCACCACAACACTGACATCAGCTTAAGGCTCTCGAAGAGAAACAAAGTGAAACGGTGGTAAAGGCAGTAACGAAGAGCGGCAGTATGGATTAACACAGCAGGAGCTGTTCTCATAAAAGGGAAGGCGGAAGCACGCGTACATCAGAAGGTTATGCCTGAACACAGAGAAGGTAGCAAGAACAGGAATGAGCAGTGACCTCGGCCATGCACACAGGCGGCTGAGTTGTACCCTGCGGTAACACAACTGTAGCAGCACCTAACTGCAAGCACTAATTGACCGGTAGCAAGGACAGGACCATTAAAGGGGGTCAGTTCGAAGCAGTAGCCACCCAACACGTGCGCGGGCAGAGCCGCGGCGCCGGCCTATTTCGCAACGTCTCACGTTGCGAAATAGGCCGGCGCCGCGGCTCTGCCCGCGTCCCCCTCGGCAGCGGCGATTGCTCACCTCCCTGCGCTTCGCTTCTGAGAGAGAAGTCGAGAACCTGCCTCAAACTTGGGTGATTAAACCATCGAGCCCGCGGAGTTTACGAAGTTTCCCACGGTCACGTTTAGACAAAAAAAAACCCTCCTCTATTATATATGAATGGGATGGGATGGTGGGATTCTGAACAACACAACAAGCAAAACAACACTATTCACGTCACTGAACCTGGAAAACTGCCCAGCATTACTTGGAAATGTCGAGATTTGAAAAGGCAGCGGCTGCTGGGGGCATCACAAAGCTATGCCTTCCAAAACCGAAGCTGCTTCATGCATTTTTGCCTACGCCTGCATACCATATTTTCTTTTTACCTACCTTAAGCCCACCTGCTTTTGTGGCCACCACACACATCTTGGGTTCTGATCGGCAGAAGAAATAAGGTGGACGTCACTGGTGCTTCCGAGAAATATAGCGGAAATGTACCTCGTCGAATCTTTCCAAGTCCATTGTTTTAATAAGGTATTTGCAGAGTCTCGCTATGTGAGATGCTCTCATGAGGAGGACGATCATTTCCGAACGTTGTGCAGTGTGGTCGCCGACAAGTTCACTACCAAACCCGGAGAACGCTGTCTGAATGATTTTGAGCCGACGCTGAAGGTTTCTCGAGATTCCTTAATATTTTCTCGCCACGTTTGACACCATCGAGTGTAAAGAGGCGGCTGAGACTCGAGGATCAGGAGATTCTTTAGAGCAGCCCCACCTGCGTTTCACCACCTTACAAAAAAATATTATCCTTCAAATTCTTCGAGAGTGATGTGAAAAGACTTGATGCATACATGTGACCTAATTCTAATCTAATAGCGGACACTCTGCAGAAGTGCTTACAGAACGTACGTAGCCTCTGTCCAACGCTGTGCCGACACGCCGACGAGTACGAGATCGTCCACAAGGTGCCGTCCAACAACCACGTCTGCATCAAGTTCGAGAACTATGGACTTGTCAAGTGAGTGTTCGCCATTCGGGCTTGGATGCCGAAAAGTATGAGAAATTGACCTTTGTGACAATCATCGACCGAATGACGATGGCTGAGCTTTAATCTGCAGAATACCTCACGGTGGTGTCCTGTCACCTGTGATGTTTAAAATTTGTGCGGCGAATCACCACAACCTTAGCATAGCAAATATTGTTCTTGTAAACAATACGATTTTTAAATCTAATGCAAACCTATTTATTTATTTATTTATTATATTTTCACGAGGAAGGGCGCGTGTAGCGCAGTCGGAGAAGGCGCCGATACCAGGTTCCTGGTTCGGATTTTCCGCCTAGGCCAACCAAGCCTTCCATCCCTCCGGGGTCGGTGCATTGGTACCAGACTTGTTTGGGAAGGATAGGGCGCTGGCTTGTTCATCGGCTGGCCACCGCAAGTCATTGAGGGGCCAAATACGCATTCAAATCGCCTCCACGATATCCCGAAGAAGTAGAATGGGTGGCGCATCCCAAAAGGGATTGAGTAACGTCGTTCTTTATCCTTATCCTTTATTTGCACAAGGCAAATATATATAAAAATATGTGCAATTCAATGAAGGAACATGCAAACAAAAATGGCTGCCATAGAACCAGTAATCTGTATCGTCTTCCGTCTTGTCTCAAGAAGGACCATATCTAACCATAAGTAACGTTTTGCTAATAAACCATTTAAACAGCTTTATTTATCACACACTTGACTCGTTTTTCTAAGCTTTAGGTATGCACTACCTGCTCTTTCCTGCTGTATATGAACAAGGGTTTGCATATGAACCTGATTTTGGGCGAAAACAGAAAACAGAAAAAATAGATAATAAACAAAGATCCGGTAGAAGTAGAATGCCCAAAACAGATTGACTACGCCTTCCCTTACTTTATATCCTTTAATTTCAATGCTTAATTAGCATCCAGACTTGCTTGACGTCTAACCTGAGATACTTCCATCACCGCGATATTATCGCGGTGCTCAGTTCATGACGAATTTACCGCACGCGGCTTAATAGTCAAGGGAAACTTCGCCGGGGCCGCCGCAACAGTGGCGGTCGGCATGCGCGATGGCTTCCCGCGCCCATTGCGGGCATGACATACTTCTTCGCGCCGCGCGCGGTGTTCAGCGTCGGTCCTGGATGGATCGCCGTTGCGCTCCAGAGCGGTGAGTGATGCAACGAGCGCTGTGAACTCCGCACCATCTCGCATCGCTCTGCAAAACTCATCCCCGCGATTCTATCGGAAAAGTACGCACGAAGCCTAAAGCCCTCCGCACACTTTTGCGGCAACGCGGCAGCCCTATCTTTAAGCATGAGGCGGAGACGCAGAATCGCCGCGTGAGGCAAAACAAGCCTCGTGCGGCCTGCCGCTGATGTGCCGCCTACGCGGCAGACGCGGTGACAGCGTCAATAATCCTTCAAGGAATTGTTGTATTGCCGCGCTGGTGATTGAGCGAGCGGGAGGAGTGCTGCGTGAACTCTAGCACGCGGCAGTGGAAGCCGCCTACGCGGCTGTTCTGGCCTCTGCCGCGTACGCGGCTGCCGCAAAAGTGTGCGGAGGGCTTAAGACACTGATAATACTGTGGGAAAACAAGGGGCTGTGCTTTGACAAGGCAAGGAGAGCCCTGTAAATCTTTACATGATGTAAGGTCCCGTGTGGGGAGTCCAAAACCATAGTTACCTTTTTTCGGAATGCTCTTCTATGGTCGAAAGGAGTGTGTGGAGCGTGAACGCGAAGTTCATGGCGCCCTGCTGGCACACAGCCCAATGTGGTCGGTTGGTGTAGTGGTGGTGTTGTAGCTTCACAGGAGCATGGTCGTGGGTTCGGTTTCCCCCTGTACTGGTGTTCTTGCATTTTGCGATTTATCGTCAGTGGGACCCTTTGTCACCATTTCCAACACATTTTTGAGCAAAAACACGGCAACAAATGCCGTTTACGTTCATCGAGACAGTGGAAAGGTGAGAATTTTTGACTTCCAGGTTGAACAAATAAAAAACTGATGCCAGGTTCGTGACTAGCACCCCAAATAACCCCCACGCACAAAGTTTGGGCGATTTGGGTGCTTCTGAATTCACCACCCTCACTCGAGCCTGCGCCAGTGCTCTAGGCTTTGCACCTCGGTCCGCATGGTCAAACTAGGGCGGTCATTGAGGTGCGAAGTCATTCGAGGTGGAAACCAACTGAATACGTTAAGCGGTGGAAGGTTACATAGAAAGTAAAATATCGGTTTAAAATAATACTACGTAAGTATAAAAGAAAGTACGAAATAAGTATAAAATAATACCACGTCCTTTTTGGGAGGGTGGTAGATAGAAGCGTAGATGTTCCGTATGTGAGCAGTGTATTTCGCTTACATCCTTTTTTGCAATCCTCCTTCATAGTTGAAGAAGCTCTATATGTCGCTAACTACTCTTACCAGTTGGTTACTACGTTGTTGACTCCATCCATTCAAAGAATATAATAGAATTTGCTTTCTACACTTCTACACCTTATCATCTTGAAACAGCTTGACTGTCCAGGATCAAAAGAGGCCCATGCACTGTACTGGCGAGGTCGACAAAAAGTTATTCATACTTCGGTTACGGGTGATACTCGGAGTGCTGATCGTGAATCTGACATTGGTTTATGGATTTCCCGTTTTCTTATGACAGGTTAGAGAAGGTGTGAGTAAGTGAGGGTGGTAAGGTCGGATGCACAAAACTTTGTGCGCGGAGGATATTTGGGGCGCTGATCACGAATATGGCATCAGTTCTTGACTTGCTCAACATGGAAGTTAGAAATGCTCATCTCCACTTTCAAAGAGCTCGATGAACGTAAACGACAGTTGTTGCCGTGTCTTTGTTCAAAAATGTGTTGGAAATGGGGATAAAGAGTCCCACCAATGATGAATGGCAAAATACAAAAGCACCAGCACAAAGGGAAATCGAACCCTCGACCATGCTCCTTGAAGCTACAATACTGCCACTACGCCAACCGACCAGACTGTTCTGGATGGCAGCAATGCGTCATGAGCTTCGCGCTCACGCGTCCACACGCTTTTTTTCGACCACAGAAGAGCATTCGGAAAAAAGTAACTATCGTTTTGTACTCTCCACACGGGACCCTATATCCTATAAATTTGCATTGCAAAAGCTCACTGCCAGTTTGCAGGCTCTTCTTATGAGATGAAACCGTTTAACGCAATATTCGACCTTTGTAGCACTCATGGGCTACAAAGGTCGAAAGTTGCGTTCGGATACCGAATGCGAATACCACCTTAAAAAGAAAATTTTGTCCCAGAGAGTTCCTCAAAAAATGTGAACCTACTCCACCTTTCCAATAGCTAGGAGTGATCTGCGTGTTGCGACCTCATCAGAATTGGCCCCATAAATTTCTGCGAAATAATCGCATGCGCTCAGCAGTGCTCCTAGAGAGCATAAGTGCAGATTTTTCGTGAAGTGTAGCTACACGCTCGTTATAGTTCTCGTAAATGAGCCCGCTCAGGAGTTAATGTTAGCATAAAATTTTGATTAGTGTCGTTAAGCCTTTTGCGGAATGGTAAGCCTTCTGCTCTTAATAATTCGTTGTGCTGCTCAGTAGAAAAAACAACAAAAATGCAGTTTTGGAATTTACACATGCATAAACATGAGCGTTAACCCACTTCTCCTTGAGCTACGGTTTTGAAATCCGATTTTATTGAAGCTGTTTGAGTGGACCAATACTTAGAATACCGATGGTGTCCAGGCAATGTGAGAGACTTATCTTTTCGAGACACGTCCGGAAGCAATTCGAGAGGCCTGAAGGGATAAAAGGTCTAATTGGCCTGGTCTGACCTTTTACCATTGCAATTTGGAATGAAGAAGCAGTTTTCAGTTCCCTTCAAGGTGAGTGGCTTGTTGCCTAAAAAATACAGCCTGCACGGGTGGCGGGGTTAAAGCATCGGCGAGGCATATAATATTTTCAAGTCAATTTGGGCACTTTTCAAACCAGAATGGATATTTTCGCAGTAAGTTTGACGCACCTGATATTGCACTGAACATCTTCGAATCCTGAACGAGAATCTTTCAGGGGAAACAAGACATCCTCTTTTCTCGAAGAAGATAATAATTTTTGATCAAGAAAAATTTGGTGTGACTCTCTCTGAAAATTTTCGTTTACACTTCTAATTGTTTCGGGAAATGGACACGCTGTTTTGAATTTTATAAAACTTTTATCTTTCATTGCGAATAATAGATTAAAGTTTATTTTAAAGAGCTGAGAAGCGGCAATTTTTGCATGTTAAAAGAAGGTGTTGTCTAGCTGGTCGCGATTGTTATTCCTATCGAAACATCTAAATGTAAACTTAAAAACACAGCAGAGATATCTGCCTTTCCCCAGTTCATGTTGCTGTTCCGTTGAGAAATACATTGCAACACACTATCAATCAAATGAACATCGAGATATCCTATACGAGTGCATGGCGCCATCTCTAATTTAGGCGTTGAAAAAGATGCCACACTGCACTTTAACCGAGATATTATCTCTTAATTTTAAGTAGTACATGTGTCCTAAGCTTTCAAATAGTTTTTTAAGGCAGGTGAGCTAAAAAATTTCAACGAAGGTCACAAATAATTTTTTGACAAAAATTAGGTAGTAAGGAGATACTCGCCTTAATTTAGAGCATGTCTTTTTTTGAAAAGTAGTACATACACTCAGATGCGTATTCTATGCTTCAGACTGTTCCAGAATCCCTCTGCGACACTACAGATTTCAAACAAATCCTAATTGGCGATGTATGCTTTGTTGATCGTGATCTTTATGAACAAGAAACATAAGAACTGAAGAACAGTTAAGCTTGAACAGCACCTAAGCTTATGTTTTCTTGGATTTTTTGCATCAACCACCTTTTGGGTAGTTTCATTTTAGCTTTTATACCATTATTACATCACATTTTTAAAGAAAAAATGAACAGGGTTGGGTAATCAATTTCTGAGAGGGCTCTGACTCAGGAATGTAACGTATATTCCTTCCACACTTTTCAAATCAAATTCGACACTCCTCTAAGCGCGCTGAATCAAGCTGTACATCTTCCGAATCAAAACAGACTTTTCCACATTAAAATAGAAACAGCACCCCCTAAAACGGTCAGAATAATTTTTATGGAAAATTTAGTGTGAATTTCTTTGAAACTCCTTAGGTGGAACGTCGGGATAGGTGAGCGCAGTGTTTGCAATTTTATGGAACTTTCTTTTCTTGGGGGAAATTAACGACTCAAAACTTTATTATAACGACAATTTTTTAGCACAATAAAACTAGAGATCTCGACTAGATCGTAGCAATGTTTTATTCGACTGATAACGTAAGTGCTACTTACTTGAATCAGCACTGTGATGATGTGCGTGTTTTATTTAACTTTTCTTGTTGTGGCGTCTCCATCTGTGCTACTTCTCGCATGCAGAATTTTTGCTATCATCGGATAAAAATCGCGATGATCCAGTCGGGTGCATGGCGCGATCCTTTTAATACATTATGCAAATGTTTCTCACTAGTTTAATCTGGAGGACGCTCGTTTAGATTTGGGGGATGTTAAGTGCGATTTCAAATGCGACAAGCTTGCTTGTTGAATGTTCGACTTGATTAGAAAATGTTTCTAATTGATTTGAAAAGTGACCAACTTGACGAGAAAATAATAAAAATTGTTCAATGAGAAGGAGCTCTTGCAGGCGAGTTGTGCATCCGTGATATTTCTGGACTGCAACCGACTTCAGCTATGCCCATAATCCCTTACTTGGAAAATATGAGAAGGATGGCGCGCGCTAATGTGAATATGATGCTCCAGGGATAAGGGCTACTGTAGCTGTATCCTACAATCCGAATTTTCCCGTTGGCAGCTATAATATATAACATGGTGCACTCTGTCATTCCTTTGCAGACACTTTTTCCTGGTCGTATTCAGTTCTCCAAAGAGATTTTCAAGTTTCAAGAAGTTCTTTTCAGACGCGAGAAGGACGTCTACCTGTGGCGGCGAGGCGAGTGCATCAACGAAACGATTTCGTTCACCATCAACTGTGGATTCCCGTTCAGCCGAAAGAACCTGGACAGAATCCAGAACGACCCGCTGCTCTATCTGTCGAAGCTGTTGGCCCGACAGTGAACCCTCGCTAGCAGCAACAGCAGCTCAGCTACTCGATCTCTTCGCACTCCCGTTAAAGTGATTTACTGCCGACAATTTGCTTACATAAAGCGGTTTACCTTCGAATTTCGATCTCCAGGGCAACCCGAGCTCAGAAGTCGGACTCAGAAAGAAAGCCCCAACGAATTTCAGCGCAGGAGTGAATCGCAGTACTTCCATGAACACTCTCATGGTTGTTTATTTATCTATTTATTTGCAGCCAGGATTCACTAATACACAGAACAAAAACAAAACGGACCAAAACCAAATTCGAACAGAACACACTATTCTTCTCAACAACAAAAAAAATTGCCTTCAATACAAATCCTGAAAATCACATCAGAGGGTTTTTGAGATACCGTCTGGCTTTACGTATACCACTTATGCTAATTATATATTCCTACAGAACAAGAGTCGCTTAAGGAGGTGCAGAACACACAGTTTTGTTTATATTTGTCCTTCGTACCAGCATGGAATAAAGAGTTTCTGTTTCAAGTTCAATTAAACAGTAAAATGTAAACGTGCACTTTTGTAGTAACGAGATGAAAAGTGTTATAAATACAATGCCGCTCCTGTCTTTTGGATTTTGGAAGGAATAAACGCAAAAATCGCCGTTTTTTCAAACTTCTTTTAAGGTGGCCTCTTCAGAAAAAATGTTACCATCTAAATTCAATGTGAATAATCTATCTAATGATGTAGAGAACATCACGTGGTCTTAAAAGATTTCGTTTTGGTAACCCATAGAGCGGGACGCCCACCAACGCGTTGGTCGGACTTCTTCGTGAAAGCCCTAAATGAGTGAAATGACGCTCTTCGTGTCCCTCGAGCGAGGAGGATCCATTGGACCACTCTGGCACGCGACAGGGACGAATGGAGACGCTGCAGGCGCCCGCTCGAACAAGTCGATGATCAACGGGACGACAGGTGATACAGGTGATACTTAGAGATGATAGATCCGATACCAGGTTCCTGGTACGGATTTCCCGCCCAGGCCAACCAAGCCTTCCATCCCTCCGGGGTCGGTGAATTGGTACCAGACTTATCTGGGAAGGATAAAGCGCTAACGTGTTGCGGCTGGCCACCGCAAGTCGTTGTATGGTCAAATACGCATTCAACACGCCTCCACGACATCCAGTAGAAGTAGAACGCGTGGCGCATCCCAAAGAGGATTGAATAACGCCGTCCTTTATCCTTTATCCTTTAACCCCTAGAACCTGACGGAGGCGACTCTCACCCAATCGCTCGAGACAGGGTCCAGGTTCTATAAGACTCAAATCTGTTTTTTTCTCTAAAACAACTTATGTACGTACCTACATCAGTGGACAGATCGCCATTGATTCGGATGGTAACTTCTAACTGGATGGTATGAATGGGTCCCTTTGAAGGGCGTTATTGGGAAATGCCCAAAGGAGCAGGAGCGATATTGTAATCTTGACATGGATAGAGGAGGTCATCGTGCACAGCGGAACCAACTGTAGTCATTCCGGGGTGGATAACACACGTTGTTCTGCTGTATACGAGACAGTTGAAAAGAGTCTTGAAAAAGCAGATTTCAAAAAAAACCGCTGTTTATTAAAATATCTAGAACAAAAACGTAATATCGTCGACAAACTCAAATGATAAGGCATACAACTGATTTTGATGAGGAACACTGTCCCTCTGCTCCTTCCTCCAGCTTACGAGAATCGACAAGCTTCTCCTTGAACTCAGGGCTTCGCCGATCATTCATCCTCGAGTATTGGGTGCTCGGTGTATCGTTTGACGACGGACACTCGATGCGGTCCTACTCGGAGATTGTACTTGGCGCCGAACTAAAACGAGCCGATTAGACTGATGTCGCAAAACGTTCCTAACCGTACCGCAGTTCGGTATATTTTCTAATGCGGTGGTAATTGCCAGAGTAGGGTTTGACTATACAGAGCATGCTCAGCCATGAAGCAAACGTCAAGTGACATAGATATTATACCAGATGCTCCAGAGCATCTGCGATAGTTGAGACGCCAACACCGTCTTCTAAAAGAACTTCAGCGTCGTTTTTGCTGCCCTCTGTTCCTAGTTCCTTTTTATAGTTTATCAGTTTATTATAATTGCAAAATGCAAATATCATAGAGAATCAACAGCCACTCATCAATTCTAATAAAAACAAAAAGCAGTGAAGTAGAAAAAAAGCAACTAAAACAAGTATGAAGGAACAACAATAACGCTGACTGAAACTGAAAACTTTTCAAGATTGCATTATACTTTTAGACAATGTGATCATTCCTCTTACTGTGCAGGAGGCCGTCTGCGGTTGATTGAGAATTTCGAAACTAATTAGGATTAGTACATTTCAACGCATGAAGAACGTGCCCAATACTATGACACATTGCAACCGTCAGTTAGAAACATTGCCGTAGGAGACTATAACAATAAGAGCCACAGAGTGCATAGGTGTTCTACTTCACCAAACCCTGATGAATGTGAAAGCCCTGATAAGTGCCATAGGCAGATTTATTTATTTATTTATTTATTTATACGTCAAATAGATTTCTCACCTTAGGATAAAGGATAAAGGACGGCGTTATACAATCCCTTCTGGGATGCGCCAGCGCATTCTATTTCTACGGGATGTCGTGGAGGCGACATGAATGCGTATTTGGCCATGCAATGACTTGCGGTGGCCAGCCGATGAACAAGTCAGCGCTTTATCCTTCCCAGACAAGTCTGGTACCAATTCACCGACCCCGGAGGGATGGAAGGCTTGGTTGGCCTGGGCGGGAGATCCGAACCAGGAACCTGGTATCGGGTGCACGCGACAGTCGCACCTCCTCCGACTGCGCTACACGCGCCCTTCTCACCTTACTTACATGAAATCCTTGCATTCAGTGAAAATATTTAAAGATATGCAATGAGGAATATGCAGCACTGGTTTAAGCTATATGTGATATTCACTATAATTCTCGGTGAACACCTGGAGCGCAATCGGAGAAGGCGCTGCCGGTCGCGTGCATCTCGATTTAAGGTTCTTGGCTCGGATTTCCCGGTCACTGGAAAAGGTTCCCAAATTATGGTGAGCTTTTGCGGTGCAATTTTGACAGGATGTAGGGCCGTGGGAGCGGAGTCCAGAATTACAGTTAGTTTAAGCTGAACGCTTTTTAAAGACCGAAAAAAGGTGTGAAAACGTGTACGCAACACTCATCAACCCCTGTGACACTCACGAGATGTGCCTTGATGGTGCAGCCGGTAGGAGTGCCGCCTCATGGAAGCACACCGGTGGGCTTTTGAGTTCGAATCCGCGTACTGACAACATTTTTGCTCATACTAGTTTGTGGTTATTACGCTTTCTCATGATTACAGGAGTAAACTATGGACGATCAATGCTTACACCAAACCAAGAAGGCTGTAAATTTACGCCTTCATGTGTGCTAGGTTTTCAACAACCTATCTTCACCACCACCATATCATACCACAACACCAATGATACCATGACTGCACACAAAGTTGCATAATTTCCGGTTGAATATTATGAATCTGAGCCATATCTTTACATAGGCGTACTGAAAATGTTCTCGCCTGAACGTGCTCTCGGTCGACTACTTTGCACCTTCCCACGGGATTTCGAAGGTAGTATCCAATGAAAATGGGACCTTGGCGAAGATGGAGAAGGTTGTTCCTCACTGGCTTTTGTAGGATGCTGCTGGTCTGACAAACGCCTGTGTTTACTTGTCTCATAGTTTTGCCCAGCTTTTGACTAAAAAGGCCTTGGTTTGTAGTTTTGTAGTTTTTTTTTTGTTTTTTAGCATTAATCGCCTATAATTGACTTCTGTGATCATGAGACCACGAACTGATATGTGCAAAAATGTGGGCAGTACGCGGATTCGAACTCAAAAGCCCGCCAGTCTGCTTCTATGAGGCGGCACTATGCCGATCGCGTCACCGAGGCACACCTCGTAGGGGGGGGGGCAATCCTACGACACCCCACGAAGCCTCGGTGGCGCAGTCGGCAGGAGTGCCGCCTAATGGAAACACTTTTTGAGTTCGAGTCCGCGTACTGCCAGTATATAGCATGTATCAGTTTGTTGTTATTACGCTTTTTCACGATCACAGGAGTCAATTTTAGACCATCAATGCTTACAACGAACCGGGGCTGCCTATTTGCGCCTTTATATGTGCTGGTTTTTTTTTTTGTGTGTGGCAGTTGTCATAGGGGTTGATGTGTGTTGCGCACACGACTTCACACCTATTTTTCAGGCCTTTGAAAAAGCGCTCAGCGAAAACTAACTGTGATTCTGAACTCCGCTCATAGAGCCCTACATGCTGTCAAAATAGCATCTCGCCATGAGTTGTGAACATTTCCTTGTCAGCCAAACCAAGCCTTTCAACCATCCGGGGTCAGTGAATTTGTGCCATATGGGAAGGATAAAACACTTCTACATTGGCTGGTCACCGCAGATACTGTATAGGCCAAATACAATCCTGTGGAAGTAGAATGCGTGGCGCATCCAGAAGGGAACTGAGTAACAAACACCATCAGTTATGCTTTTTCAAAAGAATAGTCATAAAATTTCCACAGCTGCGAATTTCGACCATACGTTATACATCCTCTAAGAAGAAGAAGAACAAGCTCGCCCTTGTAAGAGAAAAACAATCTACTCAATCAGCCAAGGAAAAACGATACACCAATATCGTCTTTGGAACAAATGAGGAGTTAAATTCCATAGGGCGAGGTGCTTTGCAGCATGCTGCTCACACTATCTGAAGGTTCTCATTAAGCCAGAGGTGAGCTTTTATAGAAATTACTGTCCTTTAAGATCTCCAGTGCATGAATGTGCAAACGGCATTTTAGTTTGCAATAAATTTTGTTCGTTCTGATCGATTTTATCCAACGAAAACCCTGCTGCCACTTCACCCTGTAGTTAGCATTGCAGAAGAGCTTGGCGGTCCTAATCGTACCCCCTCCTCCCGCCGCATACTGTTTCCCAGGCTCTGATCCACGCCAATTCGTGCTCGATCGATACTGAGGTTGTGGTCGATAGAATACATTTAATTTTTTTTTGAATAATTCATTCGAGTTGTTATTCGAATAGTCTGACATTTCTAGATTTCGATTTTTTCTTCGAATTTGAGCATCGATGGCCTTAGACAAATATTCGTCCCAAATCTAACATCGAAAGGAAGCCCTATTCGAATATTACTTGAAAATCGCATATTTCAACTTTATTCAAAAATCGAATAATTCTCTCATTCTAATAAACTTCAAATTTTTAAGTACAGAACTTACCCGGACAAATAATTCAACTATACGAATATTCGAATAAATGAAAAATTGGGCTTATTTGATTTTCGGTCACTCGAAAAAATTGATGATCGGATAAGTCAGTTCAAATGACTTCACTCATTCATTCCCCGAAAATTTTCGACATTCCCTGCTCACCAATTCATTCACGAAATGGCTAGAAGGAGCAACCACAACTGTTTAACATAGCATCCCTTTATAAATACTGCTGTTGACACACAAATTATTAGGCGTGCGACTTTAAAACTTTAGAACGTTGTTCTGCACTCATCTATGCGTTCTTTTATTTTTGTTCAGTATCGTGAAGCGAATGGAGCGTAAGGCCTATGTTATACTTCTGCGACGCTTTGTCGGCGATGTCGGCGACAGTGCTACTCGGGCTGCTATGCAGTGCGTAGCAGCCCGCGCAACACAGCGTTCCCGACGCGTCGCCGAAGTATAACATAGATCTGAACCTATGACAAACATTAATTTTCGAAACCTGCAGCTGTAAAAAATAGGGGGCGGCCCTTCATGCTGCAACAGACAACAGGAAGCAACACTGCGCGACGGTTTTTTTAACAAGAATGATATCCGGTCCATCCAAACTTCGTCCGGAGAGATTATTCAGAATGCTGAACACGATACCGATGTCCTTTTGGACGATTACGGTCGGTTTCCTTCTTAATCGAAAGTCGTGTCAGGACCACCGACGTACCCAATCTTTGTGTAAGAGTTGCTTGAGAGGCTGGAAACAAATCTATTCTCCACTTTTTGAAATGCGTTCAATTTAGTTTCGTAATAATCTCTGATAACTGAATTTCTCCTTAGCAGCTTCCTTCGCTTCCTTTTCTCCTTTGAGTTCTCCTTACTTTCCCTCATTCAATCTAAAGCTGCGTTCTTCAACAAGGCAGAGTGGCCGTCGCCAGGGTATGTGGCGGTGGTGAATGTTATCCATATCTTTCGTAACATACACTCGCTAATTGGCCGAAATTTCGAAAAGTGGCGTCTTATACGTCATGAGCACCAAACCGACTGTGTAACCCACTGTAGTTGTTGAGACGAACATCAACATCGTGTTTGGCATCCCAAATTTAGCCTTGGACGATGTTTGGATCACTATATGTCGTGTCAAATTTGGTATAATTTGGTTTCGTCCCACGGGCCAGAAGCGCAAAAATCGCTCTCGTCGTCAACATGTTAGGAGATGGAGAAGCGCCTCAGTGTGTGTTTGAATTTCAATACTGAAGTCGAATCATGCGTGCTACACCCCACTACATATAGCTCTTCCTCAGCGACTTCGCAACTGCAGGAGGCAACCACACTGAATTATGGTGACGGGGTGTCGAACAAGTAAACCACTCTGAAATTCCTCTCAGATCCCCTTTCACATGACTCAAATAACACTGCATTATACATGCCTTCGTTTTGTAGGCACAACGGAACTAACAACCTGTTGTTCTGCCAGCTGGTGGAGACTCACCTTCTCAAACGACGTAATATCGTCTCGCTCTTGGATGAAGATGAAGTTCATCAGAAATGACAGCACGAATAGAATCGCAGCGAAACACGCACCGACGAGCAGCACCCCGCAGTAGTCGAGCAGCGAGAACACCTGCTTCGGCATCGGCAACCTAATTAGAAGGCATTGTTGAAGGTGCAGCAGGGGTAAGTTTCCGCGACATGTGCTGAAGCATGACAAGGAATGAGGTTCGAGAAGAGGAACGACGTCTGAAGCGGAGGTTCCGATCAAGGATTAGTGAGTGGATACGGAAGCGAGCGAGCGGAAGCAACAAGTCAGGAGAGGTTGACTGCACACGACATCTGCGAGCTGATTATACGAAGAGCGGGAACACCTCCATGCACCGAGTTCGCCAGGAGGACGAGCTTCAAAAGCGACATAGAACCAGCAACAGCAGCAGATAACGCGGAAAAACGTTGATTGAGACAACAATGAGCGCGGAAGTAAATCGAATTTTGAATTTTGGACTCAAAACCGATGGTGACTGGTGCAAACAGCTGCCTAAAAAGCTACACACTTGATTGGGCATAAAATTCTTACCCCTATTGCAAATTTCGGTAGCCAGCTCAGTAGCTTATTCTAAAGTACATAGGAATGGAAATCTTTTGATGCGTTCACTATTGACGTCGCCCACTGTACTGCAGCAGTTATTTATGAATTTACTTACTTTTTTATTTATCTCTTCTATATTGGGTAGTTACACGATTACAATTAAGAAAAAATTAGTTTAATTACAACAGAATCACACAATAATAGTAGATTAAGCAAGTGATTCTTAGTTTACTCAACAACGCAAAACCTCAAAAACAACATCAAAACGTAAAGATTCCTTAAGGTACCTGTCATCTAGTTCTTTGAACTGTTTTAGATTGCAAGGTAGGATATCTTTTCTTTGAAAGCAAAATGAGGAACATTGGCCATCCATTGTTTTAGAAAGAGGGACAAAATGGAACTCTCAGAGTGTGTACGATAATGATCATAATTATCTGAGATGCCGAAGGCACTGTTTTCCAGTTACATCCGTGAACCCTTACCCAATGCTTCCGCCTGAAGCTAATCTGCAATGACTCGACTTTAGCTACATACTTCTCGTTTACATTTTGGATGGAAACTACATTCTACCATAGGCCTAACGTATGACTTGTAAGTTAACAATAAGTGCGCAAATGAGTTTGTTCGCAATGAATTAGATAAGCTGGGCACGGGCACGACTCCCTCAGCTTTTTTGCTCCAAGTTTGCAGTGTTTTATAAAAGAAACACCTGCATCTGGAAAGTGCAGAGTAATCGACCAAATGGAAGAAGCGGTACGAGATATAAGTCATTGGTTGTCTGCCTTGGATCCAAGAGAGAAATCGTGGATGCAGACTTAGATTAGGATGACGGTCTGTTTGAAAATGACGTCTTTTAGCATACCCTGAGGCCGCAAAAAATTTAAGTGTGTTTAGGTCAAGAAACTGCGTTTCCAGTCAGAAGATGGTGCATATCGTCACTCTCTGCAGATAATAGCTTGAACATCAATTTGCCTCGTAGCTCTGTAAGTAATCCTAGGTTACCATCACTGTTTTCGAATTAAAACCCCGGGGTGTGCGAGGTAGAAGAGTGAAATATCCACACACTCGCCCCATTCGCAGGTGTGCTGCTGGGTGGAGGATACTCGTGGGTATCTCAGCACGCACACGAGGATTTCTTGCCTTACCCGGAGACTGATGAATCCGTTTCCTGGAGAGAATCTTGGGAAGAGGCTATACTGATGTAGTGAAAAAAGATGTTGCGTAAACTTCAACTTCATAAACCTCGAACTAGCGATAGTTAAAAAATTACCTAACTAGTGTTAGGAATACGAGTATCTTTTATTTTTTTATCTCGATTAGGAAGAATTGCACCTGCTCTTTGCAGAGGTTCGTTAATGGCAAAGTTATTGCATTTTGTAAAACATCACGATAAATTGATTGAATTGATGAATTTTGCAGTTTCCCGTTTCCACGTGTTCTGTTCCAGTTTCCGGCCATTTTAGCTCGTAAATTCCGAATTTCGTGTTTCGCTTTTTCAAAAAAAAACATTCACCACACCTCCACTACATCCGCGGTGGAGATGTGGTGAATGTTGTTGTACATCGTGGTCTGAAGGCGTAGACAGTCTACATATCGAAAAACTGGAAGGTGAGGGTTCAAATCTCATCTGACACAAGAGTTTTGATAGCAAAAAAACATTATTCCGAAACCTAATTAGAGTTCCACTTTTGAAATAGTCATACTTTCCAATTCGTTTGTGGTAGGCCTATCAGCGTTACTTCGTGGGTCAAAGCAAGTTTTTAGGTGATATTTCTTAATATTTATTTGCTTCATTATTTATTTATATGCGCATGACAATGCGCTATAAAAGAGATACAATTCGAAACAAAACACAGTGTTAATAAACACAAAAATGAAAGAAGCGGCAAATTATCGAGTCTTGAGATAACTGTCAACGAGCCTGCTATATTTATTTTAACGAGGACGACTTTTCATCGAAGGATAACGAATTTTACTTGCACAGCCTCTTTGGGGTAGAATGGTGGACAGTGCGGAGCTCACTAAGTGAAATTGCAATATTTCCAGTCATCATCTTGAAAATCATAATTAAATCGTTTCGCGTCCTACGAATAGCAAGCGATTCCAGCTTGAATGTTTTATTTTACCTAACAATCCAATGCTACTTCGAAAGGTAAGTATCTATTCAATAATTAATGCCGCTTTTTATATTTTTCAACATAAATTTACTTATATAAACAATTGACATTAAATAATGATATGTTGATAATTTTGATGAATGGCCTTTTGTCATCTTTTGGTAACTAGAAAAGTTCCTTGTTCGAAGAAGCGTTGGTTTTCACAAGAGAAGAACGATTTCTAACAGCCTGACTGAAACCAAAAGTTTTACCATCCAATCGGCTTTGAAGGGAGCGAAACAAAAGGTCGTGTGATGGCGCCAAGTCAAAGCTTCAGGGTGTATGTGGCATCAGTTCCCAATTGAGCTCTGCTAATTTCTGACGGGATCTCAAAGAGGTGCGGGGTTTTGCGTTATCATGACGGAACCCCTCTAATTGGACAATTCAGGGCGTTTTTTTTTCGTTTCTTTGTACAATTTCGATAATTGACGACAGTAGACAATCGAGTGAATAATTTGATCTCTTAGAAGCAGCTTAGAGTAGATTATACCCTCACATATGCTAATGCGTTTGGTGAAGTGGATCTCCTTTAATTCGTGAGGAACCGAAACATCCAGTTTGTCTGCGTCGTATTTAAGTTGTTGTGGGTGCAAGCAAACGGTTGAATTCGATACGTCAAGCTTCTTTCGAGTTGTCGCACGCCGGTTAACCCGATTATCGGCTCTACTTTGTCGTCATCAGTCATGATTGTACGACCAGTATGTGGTGCATCTTGCACATTAAAATTTCCAGGACGAAAGCGAGCAAACCATCTGGCGTTTAGCATGGTGGTCCCAACCATATGCATCACATAATTTTTGCCTAGCTTGCATCGCATTTCTGCCTTTTCGGAAGTGAAACAAAAAACACGCCGATTATGCTCTCTTTGATTCTCGATTTTCAACATGCTTTTTTACCAAATTGTTTTTACTAATAACGCTCAGTTTTTGAAGGAAGATAGTGTAAAATCTAAGCTTTAAAATAGCTTTTTATAATGTAGCCACGCAATCACTACTACATAAAAACATGCAGTTCACGTCATCTATCAGAAAAAACTACATTAATTATCGAGCAACCCAATAGTTACGTCTCAAATTCATTGTGAATAGGCTAACAACGTGTGACGCCACTGACGGGAATTTGAAGCATAGGAGCATGTTATTCAACCTACGACCATGTGAGGATAGGAAAATGGCCTTCAGAATCCTAATCAGGGCTCAGTGTCGGAAAAGATGAATGGCATCCTTCAGGGATGAATGTCCAACAAAGCCTATCCCGAACCGGTCTGCAAAATGTAAAACGTACACATGTCGCTACTTTGGAAAGTTGATCCTTTTTAGAGAGTAGAGGAAGGGTATACACTGTAAGTGATTGAAATCACAGAGCCCTACCAGTTAAAAATCAAAATGAAATAAAGAAACGTACGGAAGATACGATAGGAACAGGAAGGAAAACTCAATAGCAGAGATGTAACTGAAGGAGAAAACTATAGAAAAGGGAGAGCAGTAGGGCAAGTCTTTCTCACCACTGACTTCACACAAAGCCTTGTTGTGTGCTCCTAGCGCGGCTCGTCAGTGAAGAGGAGGAGCACATAACGACCTATGGTTTCATTTTGTCAACGAAGCTAAGAAAGTGGTAGGGGCGCTTCCAGAACTATGTACGCTTTTCAATTCGTTGACCGCATATGCTCAACAGACAAGAGCGAAGGAGCTCTAAACTGAATACGAACGTCGTTGAGGAAGCATATGAGCAGAAATTCTGAAGAATTCCCTGCTGAGTGGGGAGTGTCTGTCTGAGACGGGGCTGCTGCGTTCGTGTTATCGCCGATTATATGGGTGTCGTCATCGGAGCGTAGCCTTAGTAACACGCCTGCCGAGCTCCTCAGTACCGAGATCACTTAGTCCACCTAATTGCCAATGAAAGGGTTGATGCGCAGCGTCTGAAGTGGTAATCTGGAGCTGCTATTAGACAGCTGGTAGAAGCTTCGAAACCCTGTCCGACGTTGCTGCATAGGAAATGAGGTGATTAATGACAGAAATGGTTCGCAGCATGCGGATTTTCTGAAAAATGTCCTCACCGCCTATGTTGCTAAGCAAATTTGCACTGGGTTTCTTTCAGTCGAAACCTCCGCAACTATATGATGTGGCTTCTTTCTCCGTAAGAACGGCTTATTCCTGTTGTACACTTGTGAACTCCCGACTCGCCTCAATAATTCGGAGTTTAATTTTTACGCCTGTAATTGAAAAAAATTTGCAGCAAAAAAAAATCGATCACACCGGGGACTCGGACGATCTTCAGTCAGCAATTAATTTTATCTGTGGTTGGGCAGAAAAATGGCATCTGCCAACTGCATTGGAAAAGACCCACTAATAACTGTGTCTAAAGGCCATGCTACGATGTGGATTCGCGACGAAGTTCTAAAAGAAGTCCCAGAAGATAGAGATTTAGGTTTCTTATTTCCAGTAACCTGTCTTCACCAACTGTTGGTGAAAAAATCTACAGAGTCTACGTTTGTACCGTTGTGGAACAAAGGTAACCGTGCGCAATCCTACCAAAAACAGAGCATCAGTCTTCTACAGAGTGTGTAAAACAACTTCACCAGAAAGTTTCTGATGCTTCTCAATGGACTATATTTTGATGCCGGTTATAGTCATGATGATGCACGTTCTGTATTGTTCGGTCTTCCTTCAATGAAGAGTAGAAGAAAAATCTCAGAGCTTGGCATGATATACAAAATGATTTCCAATATGCTGTTCAGCAAAACAATAAACTTTTTAGAGTGTGTTGAGGGAAAGAAGGCGTGTAGCGCAGCCGGAGGAGGGGCCGGCTGTCGCGTGCACCCGATACCAGGTTACTGGTTCGGATTTCCCGCCCAGGCCAACCAAGCCTTCCACCTCCGGGGTAGGTGAATTCGTGCCAGACGTATTTGGAAGGGATAAAGCACTGACTTGTTCACTCGCAAGACAACTCAAGCCATTGTGTAGGCAAAGTACGCTCTCAAATCACCTCCACGACATCCCTGGAAGTAGAATGCGTGGCGCAAACACAGCAAGCTTCAGTAACGTGACTAGAACTGTTACAGGAAAGCTTTCCGGTTGCAAAATCACAAATGATATAGAATTTTCTAGCCCACAGGATTCTCAAAGAATTCAATTTCTTGTTTCTGAAGCATGAAGACCTGAAGAGGTTGTTAGAGCAAGCCTGTAAAAGCCGTATTGTTGGCTGATCTCCATGAATATGGTAAAGCAATTTTTCTTTTGCGGGTTACATAATTATTAGTATTATTAAGATTCAGAACTTTCCTAGATTGTTCTTTTTTGTTTTACTTTAGCCGCTTGCGCTATACTGTGATTCTCGCTTTGAATAATTAACGAGATGTTTCAATCAGTCATTATCATCCACATTCGTGATGGGTTAACTTTCGGCAAACTTCACCTTTATTCTAGACGACATGTTTTTTGCTCTAAATTAACTGTGCTTTGCTCACTGCTCCTTGCTCACTTGCTCACTTCCACTTTCGTTACTTGCTTTACGAGAACTTTACGATTAGTCTATAACTTAACGCTCTGATTTCCTCTTTAAAAGTCTGATGTCAGGGACGCGACAATTCCCGTTTGGATTCCACGGCTTGTTTTTGCTACTATAAAGTTAGTTTTTTAGATCTAGTTTCTTTAACCGCTATTATTTTCCGACAGATTGTCCGGGAAAGGAGTACGGCAGGGAGACACGATTTCTCCTAAACTATTCACAGCGACACTCCAGGATGCCATGAAGGACTTGAACTGGGACGATAAATTCTACCTTGCTGACGGTAAACGGATCAGCAACCTTCGCTTCGCCGACGATGTTGTTCTCATCTCTACCAGCACGGCCGAAGTCGAGGAAATACTGAACGAGCTCAATGTGGCAGGTATGAAGATTGGATTGGACATGAATATGTCCAAAACGCAATTTATGGTCAACCAGTGGTGTGACACGGGACTCGTAAGGTTAAATGGAGTTGCTCTACAACAGGTCGACTCCTACGTCTATCTGGGAAGAGAGCTGAACATGGATAGCGACTTCGCTCCTGAAATCGCCCACAGGAGACGTGCAGCATGGGCAGCCTTCAGTTCGATTCGCGAAGTTACCGACCAGGACAAGGATGCCGGCCTCAGGGCCTCGATATTCAACCCTCTGTACTGCCTGCGATGTGTTACGCGACGGAAACCTGGCCCGACAACAAGACAATCGCCAGAGCAATGCAAACTACGCATCGTGCACTGGAGAGATGTCTTCTGAGGACAAGTCTTCGTCAGCAAGGGCTAGAAGGCCTACGAAGCTCGGCGCTACGGGAGAAGTCGCAATTAGCAGACCCGCTGCAGACCAAGAAGTCCAAACATCGCTGGACTGGACACCTGCTTCGACGAAAGGGCGATAGATGGAGTCTCCGTGTCACAGAATGGCTCCCGAGAGACCATAAGTGACCACTGGGACGACAGCCAACGCGAAGGGCAGACTCATTCTCAAGATCATTCAGAGAGCGGAGTCTGCCTCACTGGATGTAAGCAGCCAGAGATCGAGCCGTCTGGAAGAGTTGTGGTCCTCGCTGAGAAGACTTCCAGCCGACAAAAGGACCATCATAGTATCAAAGTAAGTAAGTATTTTCCGACCAACCTGCCAGATCACTGGAGTTGTAAATTGTTCTTTGTTTTGTTTTTTTTGTTTTTGCTTTTGAAAGCTTCTCAGAATTGCTGGATCCCCTGTGCGTCATTTCTACGTTTTTGAACAAAGCTCGCAGTTAACGTTTACTGAAGACGTTTCGGGTCATGAGGCCTCTTCAGGTTTACAATTTATAACTACAGTGCCTAAACAGTAATCAAACTATTACGGACCTGGAATCAACAAGAACAGCTAGGGCCAACGACGTCCAATGCACGACTCAGCCGGAAATGAAGGGCTTGAGACGGTTGGGCTATTTATGAAACGATCTACTCTGACCGGTCGCTGTTGCGACGCAATTGTACTCAGCGGCCAGTTTGCTTGCTCATAGGGAGATAAGGCTCACGGCTATCTTCGTTTCCACCCTGTTGTAGATTAAGTGGTCTCTAGTTCTTTATTTCTAGCGCTTGGTCTTTCTTTGGTCTTCCTCTCTAACGTATCTGTCAAGTTCCTGTGGAGAATTGACACTTGCCAGTAACTGCGCCGGAGGGTCTCGTGCACGCCTTAGGCACAAGGCCTCTAAAAACTTTCCTGTCTGTGTAGTTTTGCGAGCTAGGCAGAGCACTATAATGCTCCTTCATTCTATCTTTCGAGGTGTTTCTGCCGTTTCTCCTTCGCAACATTCTTCATATGACAAACATACCACTCTGTACACCACACATCTCTACTCGGGCACTTCACCTTGTGGATTTTTGCCATTTTTGAACACGAAGATCCGAATATCAGAACGTCAAGTAAGCAGTATGTAGCCTAAGAGGTCTACATCACATACCACCATCATCGAGGCTAGAAGCCGCCTCCTACATATATGAAACGTAAAGTAGTTCATATGCTTGCCACGCCCACTCATTGGTCTTCAGCGAATTGCCAAAAAGTGGAAGAAGAAGTGGAGAAGAGCCTGCGGTAAATAGAGTACGTCTTAAAGCAGCGTTATTGTTTGGAAACTTAAACGACCATCCTTCGGATCTCCACTGGTCATTCCTTTCATATCGGACTCCTTTGAGATCTGAGCCGCCGCGTAAGGCTTTCAGGGATTCTCATATGTACTGCGTTTTGACCGCCTCATCTCTACGACGTAAACTCGCAGCATCACGTACATACAAGAATCATTGTGAGGGAATGAACTACATAGCCTGCGCGGGGGTGGGGGAATAAATATGTCAGGTCAGGTGTGAGGTGTACAAAGTGTTTGTCTATCCTTTGAAAAAATTTATACAGGCGAAGCAACAGAAGCACTTAGAAAAAGAATGGATGAGCATCTTATTGTTAGAGATCTGCCTAGCCCTCAAACTTACCCAGATATCCAGCCTCGAAGCAATGTACTCTTTGGCACCCACGAGAATCACCGCCACAGTTACGAATGGACGTCAATTCTTTACAAGATCCCTTCAGATACGGTGGAGAGACATGCCAAAGAAAACCAGCACAGCACTGATGACTACTGATAAGCCGGAGATATCGCTTGACAGATCTCGACTTTGCAGACGATGTGATTATCATGTCCGATAATAACGATTCACTGCACTCGAAAGTTTATAGTCTACAATTCCAGACCCAAATGAGGCCACTTGAGTTAGAAAAATGTGTCGTGTTAATGACATCCTTAAAAAATTGCAAAAGTTGAACTTGGCGTGATTGATTCGAAAATTGCCCGCAGAAACTATTTATTCTTATGCTGTAGGATCTCGTGTGAAGCTGTTGAGTCAAGATTAGTATGCTACTTTATTCGGCTTACGTTTCGGCGTAACCGCCTTCTTCAGAGCCTGGAGAAGACAAAAGGAGTTGGGAAAATTACCCGCCCAAGGATCATTTCAAGTTACAGAAGCTCCAGGAGCAAGTGGCAGAATGAGACGAAAAGGCGGTAAGGCAACCCGACTGACCTTACCATGTCTCCTTCAGTGAGGGAAGCTGCGCGCAATTCTCTATAATGTCAACGCCACACCTGGGAATAATATCCTCCTATGGTGTACAAGAATCTCAAAAAATGGAAAATTCAAGATAGAAAAAATAGAACTGTCGTGTAGGCAAGGGGTGCGTTGCAAATCTTCTAAGGAAGAGGGATTCGTAAATTTTCGTCAAAAATCGAACACCGTGCTTTACCCCGGCTCAGCTGCCCTAAATGGTATTATATATGAGCACAAGATGTTTAACACTGCAAATAAACGGCAAGAATCCACTTAGCTACCTGGTAGAGTTAACCGAGCCATATATAAAGGGCGATTTGGGACTGTATGCGAAAATTCCAAGCTGCTTTTGGAGGGGCATTCGGTGAAGTCTGTAAGCATGAATCAGCAGGAGTGCACATGAGCATAGAAAAGCTGCGTAGCTTCAGACAGTTAAAATATTCATACTTTTTATGTCATTTAGATTTATCGATCTTCAGGTAAGCATGATTATTATGGTGAAATATGAGGCAAGGTAGTCAATATTTCATAGCCGAAATGTCGTAGCGATGTCTTGGAGCGAGCAATTCTCCACAAATTCCTTAAAATGGGATGCAACACCTTCGCAAACAACTTACTTACAATTGCGAAATTTCTGTTTTTAGCTGGAAAATAATATTGTCTACTATTATTATAATTTCCATTGGCGAATGTTGTTTGAAATCACGGATGGGCTACCCTGGGATAATTCTATTGAACTTCGATATGGAAGAACAATGGGCTACAGAAGAATCTTATGAGGACGATGTTCACGAGAATCGGGCGAGTTTTTGATGTCCCATTCTCGCACAACGGAACGAACGTCTCGGGATGCTCCAGCTACATGCATCTAGGTCGCAAAGTCGACCGAGTCGAAGAAGTCGTAAAGTAGAACGTTCGGCTCCATGACCACCCATTCTACTTCACTGTTCTTCCAGCGCTAACTTTGGCCTCAACGGCCTGAGCCTACAAGAGCAGGATGAACACGCGGTCGGCGTCGCGCAGCGGGGAACCAAGAGAACGATGCCCGATGAAATGCGATTCACGTAATAGGGAAAGTTTCCAGAGATAATCTAGGATGCAGCATCACGGCCTAATATGTCGCGAATTAGCTGGGTCGCCCACACAATGCGCTATGTAACTCATCCGCTGGAAGAGAGCCGTCACCGACCGCACTCGGCGGGTTGTCCAAAAAACACCCGAACGTCCACCAACACTTATGGTTGGACCTCTCCGTGAACGTGCTGACGAACGATATGACTTCTTCCTGTCCCTTGGGTGAAGAGAATCTACTGGAGCGCTCTTGCACACAACAGGGACGAATGGAGAGTTGCTGGTGCCCGCTCGAATAATTCATCCATCGCTACGATAAGTGATCCAGGTGACAGACGGAAGCACAATCTCTGAGAGACACGGTTGAAAAACTAAGGTACGACTCCAACTTCTCTCTTCCTCACTAAACAAGATGCCACCAGTTCCACCCTTCATCTCCAATAAAGCTACTGCTGAAGTTCAAAGAGTTCATGTAAGATCACAACTGCGAGAAGACTTTGTCATAGTAAACGTTCCTAATTGCAGCGTGGGACGGAAGTTGGTCCGAAATAGACTCTGTGATAAGCAGTGCAGTGCCCTTCGGAAAGCCGCACTGTTTGTTCAGGTGGGAGTTTAGGCGTTTGCTCAAAGATAGGAACAATTTATCAAATTTGACGACTGGCGTGCAACACAAAATTTATTGGAGAGACAGGAGTAGCACTGTGGACACGCGTAATGGCGTAATGTGATGTGATGTGTGTGTCTACCCACAGCGTGGGTTTCATTCACCTTTAGTGACCAACTAACACGGGCGAATCGGCCCTTATCATGGATCCAACTGATGAGCTTGCTCCTTCCATTTTGAGTCTCGCTGTGGTCGTGGGTGTAAGTCGAAAACCCTAAGGCCCCTGATGGAATAGAGCGCAAGGTAAACTTACGTTTCAATGAAGGCCGTTAAGCTGAAACGTAAGCCGAATGAAGCTCTCATAACAATATTGGCTCAACAACTTCCTGCACCACATACGTTTTCGCGTTCGCGACAACGCGTTTAGGCCTCTGAAGAGATGTCGAATTGTCATGCCCTACTATGTGTATTTAAGGCTCACCTGAACACGTCTTGTGGAATAATATACATTCACATATTTGACAACAACCATGGTATGGTTCGTGGTAAAAAACATGAAGCAGAAGAAGCCCATAAATCTAATAGAATTTCAACATAAAATTATTTCCATTAGGAAAATCCGACTGACTTCTTGCGATGCTTGACTCCTTATTCTCCTCTCTTAGCAGATGTTCGTTTATAAGCTTGTTTTATTTCTTTTGTTGCTCCTATTCTGGTTGTGCCTTCCACCTTTGTGCACATGAGTTAGGCACTGATTGTGAGGATCAGAGACTTTGTAGCATGGGCCAGGTATTCAACAATTAGATGGGTCGGCTACGTAACGCGTTGGCGGGTTAGTCGTTGATGAATCCGGCCCCAGGACTCCCAACAACGCGGAGATCGAACTTCTTCGTGGAAGCCCTCAACGAACGATACGACGCTCTTCGTGTCCCCCATGGAAGATCTGTTGGAGCACTCTGGCACGCGATAGGAACGAATGGAGATGCTACTGGCGCCCACTCGAGCAACTCCATGATCAACGGCACGACAGGTGATGCAAGCAATATACATAGATATCCATGTAGTAATAAATAAATAATTGACTATCTTATTATGTACATACGAATCAGTTAAGAGTGGATCACGGGAGAAGGACTGAAGCAAAGATGTGCCTCCGATGAGAAGGCATTTGCCAGCCGGTCTTTTTCTTCTTCTGCAGCTTATCCATAGACGATGCGCTGCTTGACTACCACTCCAGTGCTCTGGCGGCACATAGGAAGGAGGTGTTGGTGAGAGGAGAAATGGGAAGAACGTCTACGGGAATCGGGCGAGCATTACTACCGTGGGACAGCAAACGATTTCGATCGGTCCACCAATAGCGTATGATTTTATTTACGCTTCTGCTGATTATACACTTCAGATTGGCACTCTCACAATCCGTTTCTCGCCACGTAGAGAAGGGATTTCGGAGTATAAATGGCGTATACGAAATAGATGCTGGACAGGCTTCGTCGGAACTCTTTTGAAGATTATGTCCTGCTATCCTATTTTACAGCCTAACCCTTGAGTCTAGCCCCAACCAGATGTCTGGCGACAGCTAGTCAGCACCTGGTTTAGTAATAACTGGGTGGCGTACTTCTCTTATAGCTGGTTTATCTCACGATCAGACTTGACTAATCCCATCCAAAATTGAAGCATCTGTAGCGATGAGGATATAAAGCTCGACGTCTTCACGAGCACCATTTCCTCGTCGCATTCATTTCCGGTAAGTGCCCGCCATTGTGTGCGCGTTCGAGGCTTAGCCGAAAAACAGCTATATCTCGGTGATGTCTGCTTCCATTCTTAATCCGCTTCTGCACGTTGTAGGCTCTGAGTCAAGCGTCACACGCATCAAGATAGCGTGCCGCGTTAGAGGGTCGAACAAACGCAAACAATGTATTCAAAAAATTTCGTCCTTGTGGCAGCGAATATAACCAAACGTTCAAGTTAATTCCCTTTAAGCCTTAAGTGGCTAGTAATAAGGTTATCAGCTCTTCTAACAATGATTTGTTTCGATCAAAACTCTAGCTCCAGGCGGGAGTAGCCCACGCCTTTTACGGACCGGTCGGGAATGCTCTACGCATCCCAGACATCTAACTTTTTGTGGGCGACACTTCTAAAAAATATTGGCTTAAACGTTTTACGTGCATTCCCAACGGACTAAAGAGGGTTTTGCAGGACTTTACTCGGGATATCCTAGACTGCGAGAAGACTGCTTTTGTGGGAATCCATGTTTAAAATACCGGGAGCATTCACCGAAATTACTTTTTCAGACGGCAAATTTCGCTTAAACGAAAAACAACGTCTGATTGTAAGCTCTCATAACAAGGTTCTGTTGGGATTAAAAAGTTAGCACCTGGCGGGACTCGAGCCTACACCTCCTGCTGACCGGGTTGGCTGCTCTGCGCTATTACACCACCGACGCTGTTTCATCGAACAAAACATTCACACCTTGTGGGACCCATCAGCCCTCACCCATTTATCGAGATGAGCCTGCCGCTGATATCAATATGGAACCAGTTAAGCTGAAGCTGAAGTTCGCTCATCCGACGATTGAGCGAACGATTTGAATCATTTTTACCAAGACGTTTTTTATTATTTTTTTCTGAACGCTGTTCGCTTCCCTCGAGGAAGAAGGACATTGGAGCACTCTGGTAGGGGGCAGGAACGAATGGAGACACTGCTACGCTGCACACTCGAACAATTCCATGATCTACGCAACGACAGATGATGCAGTTGATACATAAAAGGTTTTGTGTATCTTCAGCGAAATCAAAGGTAACCATAGGTTTTCCGTCTCTTAGTAATTTTTTATAGCCAAAAGCTGAGCAGAGCAGAATAGGCTCCCAAAGCCCCCGCAGGTAGCAATCATTGGGGATGATCGGGCCAACAATTTTCAATTTTTAAACCGGAACTGGAGAACAATCCTGTACACAATTACTATAGGACAAGCGGTTAGTTAATGGGTAATTAAACGCCCCTCGGAACACTAGTTTTGTAGCCTTAATATGAAACTGTTTGTAGTTGTAGATAGTGCGAACTAGTGTTGAAATTCAAAAGAATACGAAGCCAAATTTATTTATTTCGAGGCGCGAGTTATCGCGCGGTGCTACAATCCAAACCGCACACTGTAAAACTAACATAAGGGAAACAAACAATGAAACCAACAAATGTAATGAAATTAATACCAGTCAACTACAGGAGATGCAGAAAAGAACAGTAGCAAAGAGAAACACATCACATATTTAAAGTTACTTAATGCGTTGATCAACAAGCATTTTAAATCTACTAAGGGACATCTCAAGCACCTTATCTCTCAGCAACGGACGGAAAATGCGAAGAGTCCTGTTTGAAAAGAAATGTTGTCTGATTTGGCTTTTCACAACTGCGTCTGTAGTTCTTAGACCGCCAGATCTTGTTCTAGGTAGGGGATCTACTAAAAAGAATTCAGAGGCATCAATTTTAACCCTGCCCGTCAGAATTTTAAGCATCATTACCAGGTCGAATATTGTTCTTCTGCGTTTTAAGGACGGTAAGCCCAGCTGAATGGCTCGTCTTGTGCCATTTGGGATGGAGGCGTAGTCCAATCCAAAACACCTCATCATCAGTTTTCGGGTGAAATTATTTTGTATTTTTTCAAGCATCCGTATATCTTT
This sequence comes from Heligmosomoides polygyrus polygyrus, assembly GCA_947396885.1. NCBI lineage: Eukaryota > Metazoa > Nematoda > Chromadorea > Rhabditida > Heligmosomidae > Heligmosomoides > Heligmosomoides polygyrus. Next base: position 25,669,160 of record OX377201.1, on the reverse strand, counting down.
GAGTTTATATGGGTTGAAAACAGTGGTACCACTTTCAAGAATTGGCCTAATATACATTTTATACGCACTTACTAGTAACTTGGAATTTCTTGTTTTTAAAAATCGGAAAAGATTATAAGTACGTGTCAGACCCTTACTTACTAACATTCTGTAATGAGGTGTAAAATCCAGATCGCTATTAATAAGATAACCAAGATTTCTAATCTCGTCCACCCTATTTAAAGCGTCGGATCTAATAGAATAATTCGTTGACGCGGATCTATCTCCAATGACGAGAACGTGAGTCTTATTCACGGCCAGAGGTAATTCCCATAACTCAGACCAATTACTTATGAAATCAATGGCTGTTTGTACTCTACTCTCATCCTCAGGTGACTCAATGACCTTATATATCTTAATGTCATCAGCATACATACTGACTGAAACTCCAAGACTCTCTATAGCTTTCGGAATCTCCAAAGTATATATTAGAAACAGAATGGGGGATAGCACTCCCCCCTGTGGTACACCACTACACGCTTCGTATACGGATGAGAGCGCGTTACCTACTCGAACCTGGTAAGTTCTGGCAGTAAGAAAATTCCGGATCCAAGAGATAATTCTGGGGTGTATTCCAACAGCTGACAGTTTATATATTAAATTGATGTGCGAAACCTTGTCAAGCGCTTTTCGGAAATCGAAGAAAACTACGTCTACTCTCTTGTTACGTTCTCTGGCTCTAGTCCAATCATTCATTTCTATAAGAACAGCCGTTTCAACTGACCGACCCTCTATGAAGCCAAACTGGGCTTTTGGAATAACACAATATTGAGCCAAATGACTTATTACATGTTGCTTCACTATTTTCTCAAATACCCTGGCAAAAATAGAATTGATGCTCACAGGTCGGTAGTTTGTAGGGTCATTTAGCGGTGGTTTCTTAGCAACGGGTGTAATTAAAGCATGTTTCCACCGTTCAGGTACTTCCGATCTCATATAACTCAGGTTAAATATGTATTCTAGGGGGAAACCAATGAATGGAAGTATCCTCTTAATATAACTAAGAGGTATGAAATCGGGCGTCGTGGACGACGATGCAGGCCAGCTCTCCAGAAGCTTAAGTATGTCTTCTCTCCGGAACCAACAAGTGGAGTCCATGATCGGGAAAGTCTGAAGTTCAACATTTACTGGTGCGTCGCCACTATTCGATGTGCTAAAAGCATCCTGAAAAACGTGGGCCAAGAGCTCGGCTTTGTTTTCATTCCAGACTACCGGACTTCCATCTTCCGACAACAGACAGGGTATTGAACTCGGTCCTTTTCTCAGGTTGACATAGCGACAAAACTTGGCCATATCCCCAGATTCAACAATCTTCTTCTCAAGATAGGTAAGATACCTTTCAAGCGCCCTATCGGTTCTGAGGCTAAATGCCCTATAGCTCTCCCATAATTTGTTCGTATTTTGCTGCCTCGCTTTATTCCAGAAGATCGAACGCCTCCGCATCATTCCGGTTAAATACTTAGGGAGCTTCATTTGACCTTCCACCATTTTACGCTTTGGCACGAATTTTTCAATGGAGTGATGAAGAATTGCAAGGAAGGTCTCATACATATCATTCACAGTAGAAGCAGAATTGAGACTACCGAGCCAGTCAATATCCGTTAAGAATGCTTCAATTCCATTGTAATTTGCACGACCGAAATCTCGTTTCCATCGAGTTACTCTTGGCGGTTCGATGATGTTCAACTTGAAACGTACAGTAGCATGATCACTACGCCCTATGGGGGGAGCAACAGTGACTGAACTTACTAACTGAGTGTCATTGCTGAATATCAAATCAAGGTTGGAGCGCCCTCTAGTGAGGTATGAGCTGGAGATTATGGGTTGTCACGAGCTCTATAAAAGCCCGCGGCGCACCTAGAGATTGATTTGAATCACTTACGACACCAAAATTCGGGTAGTTGAAGTCTCCTAGGACGACACATCGGCTGTCACATACGCAGAAATCACTGATAGCTCTAAATAACTTATTAGAGTCGCTTACATTGCAACCAGGAGCTCGATATACTACAATGAATCGCACGCTTCCGGGCTTCACAAAAATATCGCAAACCAATATTTCGTAGCCGTCTATGATTGACTCTACATATACAATGTTGTACTCCAGACTCTTTTTCAAAATGATGGCCACACCTCCACCAATGTTATGTGCTCTGTCGCATCTCACACCAATATAACTACTGCTGAGACAACCTAGTAACGAAGTTAGGTCATTTGTGCTTTTTAGCCACGACTCAGTTATGAAAGCGAAATCGTAATTATAACAACACAAGTTCCCTATGAAGGCCGCTGAGTTTTTGATTAACGACCTCACGTTGGATAACATGCAGCTAAATCTGCAGTCTTTTAGACCCTTGAATGTTCGTCCTCCTATGGAGTCCCGGAAGGAACACCCGTAGGAGAAAAAGCTGCGTCCGGCTGGGAGTTTAGGGCCATCGATGGAGACATTAAAGGAGCACTACTATGTTGAGAACGTTCTACAACAGAGCTGCTTTTGCTCGCAAAGTATTGCTCACGTCTGCGCTCTCGTTCCTCTCTGGTAAGGGACGGGCGTATGAAAATTCCCTTATGAGGAAAAGAGCACAAGCGTGGGGCCCTTTTGGCAGCGTCCATTTGTAAGCGAGCAGAAGGTAAAACGACTTTGAGAAGTCTAGGCTCGTTAGGTTTCGGCTTTCCTAAGCGATAGACAGAAACAGGCAAGCACTCAACATTGAGGAAATCTAAAATGTCACTTATACAATTAAAATCATGATTCACTCTGGCGATAGCACTTGAACAATGTAATTCAGGTACACCACTAACAACGAGCGAACGTTTGAGATCGGGATCCTCAACTACATTACTTGCGTGCACGGACGATGTGACTAAGTCCGAAACAATCACGTCATTAGAATTGGACTTCAAAACATTTAATTCTTGCTTCAGAGCCGCATTCTCGCTTCTTAGATCTGATACCTGTTGAGCCATGTCAGCGTTGATGCGCCTCAGCTCCCTGATCTCTTCTTTTGTCTCCATCAATAGGTCGATAATGACCTTGATGTAACTTGCAGCCGAAGCGTCTTCTGCAAACGTCCTCAGGCTTGATTCGCACTCCTCGGGATGAACAGGAGTAGATGTTGCTCTTGAGCCGCTTCGTTTGGGCTGCGTAGCTGGAACACGCGAAGACCTAGTACGCGGCATAGTTGATCCAGGATTCGATTCCTTGCACGCAATCGATCGAAACCAGGTCCTGTGAAAGAAAGACGTCACCTGTTCAGGTGGCAAAACTTCGACTAGATTTGCCCCCTTGCCACCGGAAACACAGCTTTCCGACGAACTTGAGACCAGACAGCCAACGAATAAATTATAATATGAGAGACGAGAAATGTCCTATGAAGGGACCTCATGCCAGCAGCACTTATACAATCCATCAAATAAACAAATCGACATAATTCACGAGTGTATGGCGCAATTCCTGTTTTCCATCGACCACATCCAAAAACGCCACATGCTTGCAATTTAAAACTTTCCAGAAACATATTCTGGAACGAATCTCATAATTCTATGATACTATTTTGGTGCTTTTTGTTGGAATTCCATAATTTCTTTTTTTTCGCTCGCAGCTCTGTTTTCTGTTTTCTGGCCAATTTTTAGCTAATTTCCCAGAAAACACAAAAAAATCCAAAACAGCTAGAAAATCAGAAAACAGAAATTCCGCCCTCCCTGCTGGCAATAAGGTTCAGCTGGCTTTATTCGACAACAGAAGGGATAAATCTCCGTGGTTTATCATCCAAGAAGTGTCCCATTGAAGAGTAAAATAGCACAGTTCTCAATCTTAATTAAAAATAAGATTGCTACCATATTTGCCTTTTCTTGCAAAGATGTTCTACATCAGCAACATTCATTGCAACTTAAAACTCGCTTCCACTTTCAAAATGGCAGTTGAAAAGATGCTTCTTCCTCGCGAATGAGGAATAACCTCAGACAAAAAAGGAAGATCGTTTATTTTTATAAGTGAAAGGTGTTAGCATGTTGCTTTATAATTGTTACGGTTTCTTCTTGACAATCTCTTTTTTCGAGTCAATGCCTGGCCTTGTCCATATCGCTGGCAATCGAGAGATGTTCTGTGTCCCTTTTGTTTTCTGCTGCTCCTGGCTGAAATGAGGTTTTCTTCGACATTCTGCGATGAGGACAGCTGAAATGCGTACCTTTTCGCCAACCTCATGCTTTTGTCGCTGCACAAAGTGCTCCAATTGACAGCTGGAAACAGGTTGATTAGAATTTGAACAACTTCTACGATTGAAGCGACGTGTACATTCGTCATTCGTCGTGGAATTCGCGAAACTTTATTAATTTTTAAACGTGCTCAGCACACATGCCCTTGCGTTTGGGCAAAAGAAAATAATCCCGTTAGGAGATCTTCCCATCTACCAATAGGGAGAATACTTATACCAGTCTATTTCAAAAGGCTCTTTCTTGTTTTTTCTTTTTCTTACTGCTGCCCCAGCGTATGTACATAGAGCTATAGCAATTTTCAAAAATTTTAATCGTGTTCTGTTTGTTTTATTTTAGCCTTTCTATTGACGTTTGTTGTGTAACAGGTTTCTTCGATGCATTGACTAAATAAATAGTAAAAAAGTGGAAAATTTTACGCGTTTGATCTGTGAGAAGTCGTTAAAGATTGACACGCTTTTAAAGGTCTGGTTGCCCGATTTCTAAACAGTTATTCTTGTACTGCTCAACTTAACCAAAATAGCGTGAATACCTTTAATATCGGACGCTTCATCCCTTCTCACAGGATTATGGTTTTTACAGGGTGCGTAAAAAGTGTTGACGCAGTAAATGGCTGTTGTGGAAATAGAAATGCGCAGCAAATTTCAAAATATTCATTTGAGAAATATGGAAAATGATCTTGCAAACACGATAGAATAACTCGTAATTGACAATGGCTCCTTTACTGTGAATACAGGAGCGAAAACGACGGAAAAATTCATGAGCACGCGCCGCAAGTATTCGCTTGCATTTTGTTTCGTGCTTCGAACAGGGTAGCCTTCTGCGACTGGTCACTTCTGTTGAAAGTAGTCCAGACCTCATTCTCCAAAATCGCCTAGAAAGAGTAATCCAGCAGATTCATGTTCAAGCTGTGCTCTTCTGAGAAGCTGTTCACACCTGCGCGCCTTATCCGTTTGCCGTTATCGGACAGAGATTGATAATTTTTGATTTGAACGTTATCGTGCTTGAACATCTTGTAATCATCATCTGTTATGACAGAGCCGCAGCCAGAAAAGGCTCACCATAACCACGACGGTATCATGTTTCTTCAGTTTTTACAAGAATATTTTTTGAACACGATATAGACAACAAAAATAACACACAAAAACTTTGAAAAGTAGAAAGAGAAAGTTGGAGCTGAAACAAAAACTAGGTACGTCAATACTTTTTACGCACCCTGTATTGCATGAAAACTATTGACGGAACCTCCCCTACTATGACGGGTTCTGTCGAAAAGAAGGAAGCCAATCAGGGCCGGATTCATTTTAAAAAAAAACCCCAGCTGCGGGGTATAAGGAGTAGATAAGGAGTGGATACGAATGCTTCTTCGTGGTTATCTATACCCCTACCCACTCCGCGCGGGTTTAATCGGTGATGAATCTGGCTCCTTATGGCCTACCGTAGAAGGGTATCAATCTCTCAAGGCACTTCCAACTGAGACACAGGTGTTTTGATGCAGCCTGAGATGCTTGTCACAAAAACTATGCTTAACACTACAAAATCCATCCTCTAAACGAGTTCTCTGTCATTCTTTTGATAACGTTTAACCATGTCCACGGATAGTTAAAAATACGCGGTCACAAAAAAGTAAATGTAATGTATTAAGTGTGTTGTGGTATCAGAAACTGGGATTTCACCATGATTTACTAACAAGAAAAGTTAGTAGTTATTTTTATTTACTCATTTATTTAAATATTTTAGGCGCGTGGTAGCGTAGTTGGAGGAAGTGCAGGCCGTCGCCTGCAACCGATTCCAGGTTCCTGGCTCGCATTTGTTGCCTAATCCAACCATCCCACCTTCCACCATTCTGGGGTCATTTGCTATCAGACTAGTCAGCGAACGATAAAATACTGACTAGATCGGCTGGCCACCACAAGTCATCGCAGAGGCGAAATGCGCATTCAAATTATTTCCACATGTCGCTAAAGTGGTATACGCGGCGCATCCCACAAGCGATTAACGCCGTTCTTTTTCCTTCACTTTTACGGTAAGCTACGGTAATGATCGGTGAGTAAGGCTGATGAGGGAAGGGCCCCTTTTGCTTTGCGTAACGAAGGTTTTTGGGGTGCAGATCCTTAATTTGGCGTACATTTTGGCTTCCTACACGTTGAGATTGCAGTTTTAGCGAACGTAACCAACCTACAGACACCACGATGGACGTTACCATCTAAAAAAAACCTACGTACTTGCCACCAGCAGCTCATGCCCCACTCATCTGTCACCCATCCATCTGACCCAGGTGTCCAATCAAAGTTCTATGAGAAGTTCATACACACACTTGGTTACATTTCTCACAATAACTCCATTCTGCTGTCATCATAGTCCAGCGAGTTTCGGTGGGTTTCCTTATCAACTGTAGAGTCTCAGAATCACGTTAACGTACGGTACGGTCTGCCAGTCGTACGGATCATTCTTCTTCACTTCCGGAGGATGACAGCTTTCGAGCATCTTCAACACCTTGTCGTAGTCCGGCATTGTCTCGTATTTCATCGCAAGCACGTACTAAATCTCAATGAAGACACTAAAGACAACTAAACAGCTCACGAGTGAATCCTTCTGCCACCTTAACTTTATACGAGATATAAGATTTTAGTCGGAATGTGGAGTTCTGCATGAATCAGCTACCACATTCATTCCATAGAATAGCACATTTCAAGTGTTTCATTTTCATTTCCAAGTGTGTAAGAGTTCAGGCTAAACACCCTCATCTAATGGTAAGCTCTGAAATGAGGTTCTACTAACCAGGGAAGGGTCTCAGGCGTAGATCTGAATGGAGGAAATGGATAGTACTGCAAGAATCTTCACATTCAATGTAGTAGAAAAACATGTTTCGTTTTTGCTGAGTTCTTGAACCCAAAGAGCTACGGGCCCTCGAAATTGGGGCTCAGTATTGCACCGTCACCGGTACCTACCATGACCTACCGTAATCGGCCGAAATTTGAAAAAATTCGTGATCAGCACCCCAAATAACCCCTTGAGCGAGGTTTGGGCGAAAAAAATTTTTCGACCTCTCCTCGACCTCTGGAGTCGTGAAAGTAGTGTTGTGAAAGTCGTGCCTTATGGCAGTCTAAATCAGCTTACTTCCTACACATCTCCTACGCATTTATTTCACTCTAAATTGTCAAACAAAGGTTTCTTTGAGCTGTTCTTCACTCACTTTTCTCAGCTTCTGATTTATACAATGTTTTGTGTTTTTCAGCGAACGTTAAACAGTGACCTAATAAAGGTATGGGTTAGAGCAGGTAAGGGTGAATAGGGCTGTCGAGGTCATAATCGCCGATTTCGCACAAACTTCTCCCAGGAAGGTTATTTGGGATGGGGATCACGAAAGGGACATCCGTTTTCCGTATTACCCTGGAGTATGTTAAATTACAGTAGGTAGTAGTGATTAATGGTGAGGTCATAGTCCCGTTTTTGCCCAAACTTCGCATTGAGCACGAATCTGATCCTTGTTTGACAATTTAGAGTGAAATAAATATTTAGGATATGTAGAAGCAAATTGGTAAAGAAGACGGCAATCATGAAAAATGCAAACTGCGTGGCACGGGGATCGAACACCTGCCCTAGCATCTGCGAAGTGCCCCCTTACCCTGCTGAGCCACCGTCTCGCTCGCTGCAGACCTTTTCTGCCGCGTCCCATACAACAACGCGTGCACACGCATGCACGTAGGCACGTGCTGACGGTGCGCTACTGTACCCCCCCCCCCCCCTTTGAGGGCTCGTAGCTCTTTTGATTCAAGGAGTCAGCAAAAACGAAACGTGTTTTTCTACTACGCGAAGGGTGGGGATTCTCGCACTACTATCCATTTCCCCCGTTTAGACCTACGCCTGAGACCCTTCCCTGGTAAGGTTTTAAGCCACGATAAGATCTTCTTTCTAGCCCAGTCAGTTTATTGCTAAAAGGTCATAATAAAGAGTACGCCAACCTCGGCCAGCTTCAACATTTTTGGCTGCTTCTCACACAACTTCTCGACGGTCGTCTCCTGCTTACTGGCCTTGATGGCCGCCTCGTCTCTCATTTTGCTCCACGGAAGATGACCGTCGCCGAGTTCTATCTTAAATCAACCACTTTCGCTTTAAGAGTGCCACTGTGAAGACAATATCACCTAAGCTGATGTACTATTAAGCGTATGCTGGAGAGTAGTCTAATCGCGCCAGAAAGGCGCCACTCTCTTGTCGAATGGGAAGAATATGCTACTACTGAGCGCTTATGTTATTTGTGCGAAAGATCGAAGAAATATGTCTCTGTAATTAATCCCTTCATCTATTCAGAAGAGATTTAACTAATGCTTCTGCTTCTTGGAGCAGAGTGCGTTCAATGACGGAAGTATTGAGAGAAGCCGTATGCCCTCTAACGTGGTCTGCAGAACTAAGGTAGCTAAAGGAGTTATAACGACAGATTTTCAAAAACCATTGTCAACCCATTTGCGCTTCCTAGAATTATGCGATCGCTCCGTCACGCTGAACGGGATCAGTAGAAAGTCGAAGGAATGACCACAGTACAAGTTGCCGCTGCTTCTTACGTTCATCGACCTGAAGAAGGCATTCGACTCTGTTGAGACGGTAGCACGGCTAATCGCAAAACATTGGGCCGAACCGGGATTCGAACCCGGGACCTCTCGCACCCGAAGCGAGAATCATACCCCTAGACCATCCGACCAACGAGACGATCGGAAGCCCTGAATTTGAACATGCACGTCTGCTGTTTACCCAGCTGGCGAGAACACCTTGCGTCGGTCGAGGCGGCCTCGACAAGAGTGCCGCGGTAGGACGGCTATGGGTCATCGAAGCACTGCTCATACTCAGTGCACCAGAGTCCTTCGACACCTGTACAGTGGATTCACGACCAAGATCTTACCATTCTACAACGACGTCGTCATCGACGTGAAGAGAGAGGTTCGGCAAGGGGATACCATATACCCGAAGCTCTTCAGCGCCACCTTCGAAAGCGACATGCTCGAACTAGAACGGGAAGACATTGGAGTGAAGGTCGACGGCCGGCAACTGCACCCTCTTCGCTTTGCTGACGACGTCGTGCTCATAACACTGAGCACCAGCCAACGAATTCTGGCCGATTTCAATCGTGTATGTGGGAACGTTGAAGTGCAGCTGAATCTTACGAAGACGATGTTCACAAACATCTCTGAATGCTCCAACTACGTGTATCTGGGTGCTCGTCATCAAGACCAACGACCTAGCGCCGGAGCAGGGCAGAATAAAACGAGCGGCTTGGAGAGCTTCCAAAGGCGTCGAAAAATTAGTGAAGAAGACGAAGAACGTCCGACTCCATGCCCACCTATTCGACTCCACTCTTTGTCGTAAAAGCGAGTAGTGATCTTTATTTTAATACAGAACGTTCGTCGTCGAAAATAGGTGGGCCGACCACGTAATGCGCTTCGCAGACATTCGCTAGACGAGAGGCGTCACCGACTGGCTTCCGCGGGATGTCAGGAGAACACCAGGACGACCACCAACGAGCTAGTCGACTTCTTTGTGAAAGCCCTGAACGATATAACCTATTCGTGTTCCTCGGGCGAGGAGGACCCATTGAGGCACTCTAGCACACGATAGGGACGGATGGAGACGCTGCTGGCGCCCGCTCGAGCAACTCCATGACCAACTCCATGACAGGTGATACATTGATACAGAGGACTTTTTCAACGCAAATTTTGTAAGATTTACTCGATCCGAAGGAATGAAGGCTTGAGTGGCTTAGAGGCAAACCGAACTGAGGATAGACTTGAGATGTACGCGAACTTCGGCGCCTCATGCGTGTGCGCTGCACACCCAAAGCGATGGTAGGCATATGAAGTTTACAAGGCTAAACTGTGGGATGCTGTATAGGTGTGCTATTTAATGAAACCGATTTCTAGCTTATAACACTAGAGATAATTTCTGTTTTAAACCTCCGTGCTCAAGGGTTATTGCAAGACTGTGGCAAAACGAAGGTCTTGCGACTTTCTTGTGGACATACTGGGTGCGAACCTATCCCCTAGTCTCACCTACAGCCGAAAAAATATGCACCAATTGGGACAAACATGATTGACATACTATAGAGTAGACGAGCGCGATGAGGTCGTGGTTCGGTCCAAGATCATGTCTGGCATGAGCTTCAAGGCTCACGTAGCGCAGCGTTCCCCTCATCCCGATGCTTTCGCGAGGTTTGCGAATCTGACCAGAGCCGTCCAAATATTGCCGTGTGAGACCTGAATGGAACGAGTACTTGCACAACTCTGAGACAAGCTGCTACACACATACCGTAATCCAACAAATAAATTCTGGCGACGTCGTCGACGCCCACGCAGCAGTTTGACGGCTTCAGATCGCGGTGAAGAAAGCCGATACTGTGTACAAGAGACAGCGCGTGAGTAACCTTAAGGAAGCGGCCCCCTTTAAGAGTATAAAATGAGAGGTAATTCTTACCTGAAGCATTGCCCTGTAAAGCGAACCAGGGGTCAGCCTTCGATAGGGTAGCTGACGTCGAAGGTCGCTGAGATTTCGACCCACTAGCTCAAGGATGATGTAGTGGCCCGTGGGACATGTGCCCATCGCCATGATCTCAGGGATGTTCGCCTGGAAGGTATGCTCTTGCTTGCGTATAACTACATGCGAATATGACGTGTTGGTTACAAGGTGGGATCAAAGCTGCAGCGAGAAAACAATCACCGCATGCTCTTACAGTACTCGTTGCACTACACTGTACACGACTTGTGGTTGGAGTTACCATCAGCCAGATCAGCCCTTTGACTGTCAAGCCGGTCTGACTACTGCATAGGGCTTTGCCCCGGTGAGTGTTGGGATCTGGAATTCCTTATTTGTTGTAAAACAGCGGTCACGACATTCACGTCAAGCTCATTCGAGTCTATATTGAATAAACTTTCAAAACGAGGGATAAATACAGTGTGGATCTCCGCTCTAGGCTGCACCCATTATATTTATTTGCCGTCAACCCTACCCTCCGGCAACACATTCGCGTGAATCGCATTTCAAGCGAATTAACTTTGGTAAAGTTGATCGATAATGGCTGTGCGATCAATATGTACCTTCTACCCGTTGTGAGAGCTGACCTTCGCTCATCATATTCGCATGATTTCCGTTTTGATAAGCTGCACCTGAGTGGTCATCAATAGTTCCATCGATATGGGAATCACTTCCTTCGTCTGCTGGGAAATTATGATAGACGGATGAACAGACGGACAGGTGCGAACCGATGGACTTGCGTTTTTGTTGCCATTCGCACGTGAAATTAAATTTTTCAAAGCAAATTGGACACGCTTCGTACCAATTAGGCTCCAGCAGTGCTGAAAAGTCTCCACTATGCTGAGGAAATGATATATTTGCCAGGGAAGGGTCTCAGGCGTAGGACTGAATGGAGGAAATTGATAGCACTGCGAGAATCTCCACCCTTAGTGTAGTAGAAAACATGTTTCTTTTTTGCTGAGTCCTTGAACCCAAAGAGCTACGGGCCCTCGAAATTGGGGATACAGTATTGTACCGTCACCATACCTACCATAATCTACCGTAATCGGCAGAAATTTGAAAAACGGATGTCAACTTCGTGATTAGCACCTCAAATATCCCCCTGGGCGATGTTTGGGTGAAAAAATTTTCGACCTCTTCTCGACCTCTGGAGTCGTGAAAGTAGTGTCGTGAAAGTCGTGCCTTATGGCAGTCTAAATCAGCTTACTTCTTTACTTTTCTTTAATCTCCCACATATTTATTTCACTCTAAATTGTCAAATAAAGGTTTCTGTGAGTTGTGCTTCACTCACTTTTCTCTGCTTCTGAATTATACAGTGTTTTGTGTTTTCCAGCGAATGTAAAACACTGACCGCAGGGCAGGTATGGGTTACAGCAAGTACGGGCGACTAGAGATGTCGAGGTCATAATCACCGATCTCGCCAAAACTTCTCTCAGAGGGTTATTTGGGATGGTGATCACTAATCTGACATCCGTTTTCTGTATTACTCTAAAGTATGCCAAATTACAGTAGGTAAAGGTGATTAATGGTGAGGTCACCGTTTTTGCTCAAGCTTCGCGTTGAGTACGAAACTGATCCTTATTTGACAATTTAGAGTGAGATAAATATGTAGAAGACGCGTGGGAAGCAAATTGGTAAAGAAGGTGGCAATCATGAAAAATGCAAAAGTGATCGCATAGCACGGGAGCCGAACAGCAGGCCTAGCACCTGGAAAGTAGCCCCGCACCCTGCTGAGCTACCGACTCACTTGGTGTAGAGCCTCTCACCGCCTCCCATACAACAGCTCACACACGCATGCACGTGGGCACGTGCTGACGGTGCGCTAATGTACCCCGCCTTCGAGGGCCCGTAGCTCTTCTGGTTCAACGACTCAGCAAAAACGAAACGTGTTTTTCTGCTATATGACGGGTGGAGATTCTCGCAGTGCTATCCATTTTCCCTGTTCAGACCTACGCCTGAGACCCTTCCCTGGTTAGTATAGGATAGGATACGCACTAGCAAAACGGCAGATTGCGCCATGCATTTCAAACAGCATCGCTTTCAGATCTGTCTGTATGTGTGAATCTCACCTTGCCACGAAGCAGCATCAACACCATAATCTCCAGCTTCATGCGTTTTCGATCACATTTCTCCGACTCGATCTTCACTGCCCATCTCGTCTGTGTGTCCTCGTGAATAGCCCTTCAAAGACAATTTTCGCTATCCGTGTTACGAAAGTGGAACAAGAACAACTCAAAACTGTGCGAGGGCAGGGCCTCCCAGACTTGTAGGCAGCGTATTTGACAATGCGTTCACAATACTTTTAGCCTATGTTATACTTCGGCGACGCTGTTGCTGGCGACGTCAGCGACAGTGTTACGCGGGCGTAGCAGCCCGCACAACACAGCGTTGCCGACGCGTCGTCGAAGTATAACATAGGCCTTAGTCTCGGAATTCGCGCTTTGACTTCTGCAGATAACGTTACTCTTCTGCGACCATACGCAACTCATTGCCGAAGGTGACCATTTCGATTGACGTGCCCTTCGACAACCTGGGACGATGATGACTTTCTCTATTGTTGCCAAGCACAAAAGCGCCAGTTTCATCGTCTCCGATTACCAATATCGATTCAAGAGACGCTTGTTGTACAGTAGGAAGAGGCGCCGACTCTTCGGTGCAGTACAACTCGGTTCAAGGATGGGGTTCCGTCCCAGCCGTCTATCCCTCACCATCAGTGGTTGGTCTCTGGATTGACAACAGTGTTCGGTACGAATCACCTTTCTGGACAACATGCACATTCGTATATCTTTTGATCACCGGATTTCATTGTACCCTAGGCCTGAACACTTTTTCACGTGCATAGCATCATAACGTTCATACCGATGAGTTCTATGGGATGTTGTGTATACTAGACGACAGACCCTCACCTTTTCCATTAGCTCTGTAATGTGCCGAAAAAGGAGTGTAATGCGATTGGACGCTAATAATGCCGACTGTTTTTTCTATCTTGCAGCCATCACTTTCAACAAAACGAGCGTCTAAAGCTTAGAAACTTTTCTGTGAAAGATTGATTCCATCATTACCATACGCCTTTGATTGGAACAATCAACTTAGTAGGCTGGTACAAGTCCAAGTGGTGCACTTTGAAAAGGACTTATGAGCCTTTCTTGCGCGAAGGATCCCAAAATGAGGAAGACCTGGCCGTCGAGGTTCTTGCGCTGTTTTGACCCACAGGCACCTTGAGGTCAACAAAGAGGGTGGATTTTGCATACCCACCGCTTTGTTTACCCATCATCCCTTATCATCCTCCTGGTACAGGATTCATTGACAATTAAGCCAATGGGTATGTGAGGTACAAGAGGTAGTGTTACCGACGATGAGGCGTGTATCTGTAACCATTATCTTTTCTCTCCCCCTTATACCCTGGTTTAATCGATGATGGACCAGATGTCTGAATAGCAACGTCAACCATGCTTTTCTGACAAAACCTCTCTTGTCAGCTCAAATCGCACCGAAATCTACACAGTTGTTAATATACTCTAGCTATATGTAGTTCACAACTAACAAGTAAAGGTTCCCAACTAAAGGTGAGCTTTTGCGATGCTATTTTGAGAGGATGTAGGCTGTGTGAACTACAGTTCGTTTTTGCTGAACGCTTTTTAATGACCTGAAAAAGGGGTGTGAGAACTTGTGGACATCACTTATCAATCCCTATGACATCTCCATGAGATGTGCCTCGGTGACGCAGTCGGTAGGAGTGCCACCTCATAGAAGCCCACCGGAGGGCTTTTGAGTTCGAGTAGTACTGTCAGTACGTTTGTACATATTAGATTGTTGTTATTACGCTCTCTGATGATTATATGAGTCAATTTTGGACCTTCAATGCTTAAAAATTGCTTACAAACCAAGGATGTCTATTAGCGCCTTCATATCTGCTACTTTTTTTGGGTGGCAGTCGTTTACGTCGATGTTCACCCGGGACCCTTCTCTACACCCACGGATTACGCGTTCAACGAATAAAGAGCGGTCATTCCTGGCCAGGGAGAAGATTGCTCCTCACTGGCTTTTGGTGACACATGCTTGTGTTCTACTTGTTTCATAGTGTTGTACCATAGCTGTTGATTAAAATGGAAGAGCAATAAGACTTTTTAATTCCGGAGAAATCACATGGTGCAGATTTGCATCATGGAAAACTAGCACATATGATGGCGCAAATAGACAGCCTTGATATGTTGTAAGCAATGATCGCCTAAACTTGACTCCTGCTGTCATGAGAAAGCGTAATAGCAGCAAGCTAATAGGTGCAAAAGTGTTGGCAGTGCGCGGACTCGAACTCAAAAGCCCACCGGTGTGCTCCCATGAGGCGGCACTCCTACCGGCTGCGCCACAGAGACACATCTTGTGGGTGCCACAGGGGTTGATGAGTGTTGCGCACACGTGTTCACACCACTTTTTCCGGTCTTTAAAAAGCGTTCAGCAAAAACTAACTGTAATTCTGGACTCTGCTCACCTGGCCCTACATCCTGTCAAAATAGCATCGCAAAAGCTCTCCTTGGGAACCTTTCCATGTAAGAACACTGGCATAGTCTCCAATTTCAGGTGCTATAGCAGCTTTTTTGTTTTTTCTAGGTATGATATACGTTGTATTTCCTAGCATGTTGCATGCCCATCATGCGCATCTTCATGCTCAACAAATAATAAATAAATAGAACTCTGAGTGTAGTCAGGCTTTTCCGATCTTTACAAACTGAAGGGGAATGGGCGGAAGAACTGTAATGTTCCATGTGACTATATCAACTCACGCATAGACTTGAGCAAATCCGCCATCGGCTAGCAGACCTTCTACTTTGAACTTCTTCAGCAAAACTTGACCTTCCTTCAGTAGAAATTCCTTCTTTTCCACTGGCGCTATAAAGACCGGTTTGCTCAGCAGGGCTGATTTGACATCTATTCCTTTTACTCGGACTTTATTCAAACAGTAGACAACTCGTGCATTTCAGACTTCACAACACATGTAAAAACTTAAACGTTCGCTTTTAACGTAGCATTTCCAAGGCGTTCCCGATTAAGTCAGCATATGCATCGAAAACCCTGCAACATTCACGAGCCTGATCTACACACCTGCAGGTTCTTTTTCTTTTTCCTTTTTCTCGTTCTCGTTTTTCGCGTCCTTGTTCGGCTCGTTCGGATCTTTCGGCTGGTCTTTGCTCCCTTTTTTCTCCTTCTTTTCCTCCTTACTACCAGCTTTCCTCGTCTCTGCGCTTTTTCTCACGGCAGCAGCTTTGTCACCTTTCGGCGGTGCTTTTTCTTCTCTGCTCTTCTGACGCACCTTCGCAGCTGATTCAGCAGTTTTGCCCTCAACCGCCGGCTTCTTTTCTCTCTTTGCTTCCTTCTTGTCCTTCTTCTCCTCCTTGTGCAGTTCTGCAGTTTTACCAGCCCCCTTCCTATGTCCACCGTCCGAATTTCCACATGGTGTCTTAGTTTCCGGTGTTTTCTTTCCGTGCTTTTCCTCTTCCTCCTTTTTTATCTTGCTGTGTATCATTCAATTTTTTAGAGCTGAAAGGACGAAGCAGTTAATATGATTTGCAAAAAAAATATTCAGCTGTTTATTGAGATGGCAGTGCAACACCTGTTTTTCTTATATTTTCTTGTAAGGGAGCCTACTACAAGAGCATAATGGACAAGTCATCAGTTCAGGTCCCAGCGGCGAACGAGAGCGAGGCGGAGCGATCGAAGAGGAAAACTAAAGCAGTAGGGTCAGGGAGAGCGGACCGATGGACGACGTGGAGCGGCGGCACGTCTCGATAGGAGACCATCGTCGTTACTTGTCCTTGCCTTTGCTTGCCTTCAATAAACCCTTAGTTTGTCGCTTCCTCTGTGCACGCTACCGTTACTTTACTTACTAGAGTTCATTATCTGGTACAATCCTAGTGCTGAGGTAGATCATCATTATCCTACTGCAGACCTGTTTCAAAAATATGCACGGCGAGACGAATGTGCCCCAATTAGCCTCTACATATTGAGCCGAGGAAAGAGCAATGTTAAATCAGGTCTACTCTAGAAAGGTGCAACTCTAGAAAGGGGATTCATCCTCATTTTCATCCACGAAACCCTATGAATTTGTCCAAACCTTTGAAAATTGAGGCGTTAGATTGAACACATATACATTGTGGCTGGTGGAAGAAATCTAAGCCTACCTAGGCTAGTGCAAACTTGCCAGGTGTGGAAGAGATATGGAGTGGATTCCTCGCTTTAGAATTTCAATCAATCCTAATCTAGGAGATAAGTCAGTGTCGGCAAAGCAGTCCTCTTTTGATTCCTTCCTTTGCCCCTTTGATCGATCAGTTGACTGCTAACGCGACCCGAAGACAATCATTAAGGGAGAGCACGATCTGGCGGGAGACCGGCTACGGCTTGCAAGGGGAGCCCAATATTATCGACAGTGTCTCGATTCGTCTGGCTTTCGGTACATTTTGTTGTTCTTTTTCCGTTCGGTTTCTACTCCCATCACAGTCCGAAGGCATTCCTAAGGGAGCGCGCTGAAGAGTAGAGTGAGAGCACTGTGAGGGCACAAGCGACGCTTAGGGAGTCCGATGGTGGTTTCGGTAGCAACTCTAAGGGTCGTGGTTTCTGTGGTTTCGATAGCAGCTCCAGGACTCGTCCTGGATCGTGTCATCCATCATTCGGGTTACGAGCTTGTTTGGTTTCCAAGTTACTCATTGAATCCCATATTACTTGTTCGATTTCCATGTCGTGAGTTCTCATGAAGGTTTATCGTGGTTGACCTAAAGGAAGCAAGGGTAATGATCATTAGTTTCATGCATAGCTAAACTTGTTTAACTTAGCTCTAGCGGGTGTAACCTAGTCTTAATTTGGAAGCAAGCTAGTATTGGGTCAATATTAGATTTAGTCATCATCCATTGGCATCATCGTTCATCTCAATCATTCCGAAGTTGTGTTTCGTTAGTGGGATTTGTTGATGCGTTACAATTAATTAGTTCAAGTCTAATTACCCAAGTTTGAGGTTTTTCTTGGAGCGGTCTTGGCCGTCTATATTGCTATTCTTATCCGTGTGGCGTCACTGGTTGTGATTTGGGCGAGCAAGTATTCTGGAGAGACCGCTAGTCAGGAAATCACTGCTCAAATTTTTCTGCAGAGCTGACAAATTGCAATGGCAATCAC
The DNA here is from genome assembly GCA_947396885.1 of Heligmosomoides polygyrus polygyrus. NCBI lineage: Eukaryota > Metazoa > Nematoda > Chromadorea > Rhabditida > Heligmosomidae > Heligmosomoides > Heligmosomoides polygyrus. The sequence goes on along the minus strand of OX377201.1, from coordinate 25,651,229 downwards.
GTGAAGGCGATGGCCATCAGATTTGCGTGCAACACTACAGATATCAGAATAATCGAAGGAAAGCCAGTAATTGGTAACTTATAAGTTTGAGCGGGCCGGCACGGCCAACTTTGCTGCTGACAGAAACGAGCTGCAAAACGAGAGAATAGAAGCATATGCAGCAGTGCATCTATAATTGTCACCGTCAAATAAAAGGACGTGCGCAATGCCTAAATGGAGCCGTAATACATGATGCTTTGTTCTGTACAACGAAATAGACAACGAAAGGCAAGCTTCAGGATGTGTATAAAATATCTCTCCTATTAAAACAGGCTACATGCTAGGACCCGTCCTCTGCTCATCCACCCAGATAGGCTCTTATTACGGAACAATATAAACGACAGAAAAATAACACAAAACAAAGAAAACTGCAAATTTCGGCAATTTTTGGTTATGTGACACGCAGTAGCGTGTAAAACAACACGCTGCTACGTGTCGCACGCCCGTGACGCGTGACAGCGCTCGGTTGGCGGCACGCCAAGATATACCCGCGGGAGTTTTCTCGGCGCGATAAGCGGACGGGGAGGCAGCCCATCAGTACTCAAAGAAGTGCGACGTGTCGTGGCATTTTCCTTGCGTAGGATGAGTTTTTACCCGTTTAGTTCGCGCGAGACGTACCGCTTGACCTACGTCCCTCTCGTTGTAACTTGCGTTACACGTACGTAAGCACCCGTTCGTGTACGAAAAGTGTGGGAAATTCCATGTCACCACATTCGACTGCTACGCCCAAGGCGATCGGAGCCCATGGGCTGTCCCCCGTCCGCTCACCGCTCCGTTTTCTCTAGGTAAGTTTATTTTGGAATTTTTATGCGCTTTTTAGTTTTGTTTGCACCTGACGTGTTTCTAGCTTTTCATACTATATGTTGTAATGTTTTCTTTTTCTAGAGGGGCTCACTTTTCGTTTTATAAGGTCACGTGCTGGGGCTTCGCACGTCATAACGGCTGAAGGACTAAGATTGCGCAAGAAGCAGCAAGAGGTGCAAGTCAAATGAGGGGACCACCCTCGTTCCTTTCCACAACGTTCTGAAAACGTGTCCAAAACTGATGCAAGTCCAATGCCTGAGAGGGAGAATGCTGACCGACTGATATTTATAAAGAAATCGATGGATTTTCTTCGCCTTCAGGTCCGCACTCTCCACCATGCCAAATCGTGTCTTTACGCGTTTCATGACCAGACGAGTGCGTCGATAGCTTGACTGTGGCGATGCATAGAACTGTCCGGACCTGCTCCAATGTTCGTTTTATTTAGCACTGTTCTCACACGATTGCTCCCTCAACTAAGAAAGCTGATTTGTTCATCCATTCCATCAATTTTCGGAACTAGAGGACATAAGGTTTACATGGTTGTACTTTATGTTCTACGTTTTGTTAGTAGTGCCATGACTCTTACGAGGATGTCGGGTAAACCGTTCCTCCGATTGGAGATGTTCCCGGAAACTTGTAAAATAAAGAAGCCAAGCACAAAAACATGTCTAGTTCAATTGCTGGAAAACATCTAAGGTTTCAATCCCAATGGGGGAGCACTCCATAATCGCTTGTAAAGCACACCTAATTGAGAAAAAATACACACAGCATAACATATAAACGAGCTTACCTGATGCCCTCCCCAAGAAATGGCGGGTACCATCGCTGGAATATTGAAAAAAATAGTTGCAAAAACATGAAGAGGGTCCAGCAGCTCTGCACGTAATCCACGTTTTAAAATCCCCGCGCACCAAATGAGTGCGTCGACTCAGTCAACGTGTGGAAACGCATAGAGGGGCGAGTGGCGCCTGCGGGCAGTACGCATCACCCGACGGCCTTTTTATTTTGTTGCATGTCGTTCGCGTCGTTCGCTTTTCGCCGTCTGTTTCGTAGCGATTTTTTTTTAATTTTAGGTTAGAATCGATGATTTCCAGGGGAGGGGATCACGTAAGTTCGTTGATGTATGTGTTAGATGTATTTATGGCTAAACTGCCATTTGCAAATGATTATGGAGTGCCCCCCATTGCGATTGAACCCATCTAAGCTTGCTTTATCTACTGTAACACTGACAATTGTGAAAGAGATACGTGATGGATCCCCTTATAGGACTAGCAGCCAGAAAGCTATGGAAGAGATACGGCTAAACGTCCCACTCATAGGATCACATAGAGCATCAAGCGCACACAGGAAGCCCCACCCTGGCTAGGATTTTAACCATGATGCCTTTTTTTTGTAGATTTTACTAGTGTGCTGGGTGCAGATCTTGAGCAGTGGGGTCCACGTTCTTGCTATTTGTTATATTATACAGCATCCAGAGAATTTGCCCAAAACCTATACAATGAAAACGCCTGTCGCAAACTTGCTTCATATTCCCATTTTCTGCTGTTGTCTAATAAGAACAGCATGGCGGTCACATCCTACCATCGGCACACCAGACCTGGATTGCACGAAGGATGTTTTGGGAGCTGATGCAAATCTATGTAGTTTGGAGGGCCACCTTAATTTAGTTCATTCGTTGCCCTCAGCGCCTAGATCCACGATTCCGTTGGAGTATGGAATTGTGATGAGAGAAGGCGTAAGAAAAGTCGCCGTCACAACATTGCACGGTCGTACTTATAACTAATCACCTATAGCAGTTCGAATTGCTGGTTGACGTGCAGGTTTGCGGGATACTGTAGCTTGCGGTTGATCCGTTACGTTGTAGATCGCGTTGACTTCCACGTGGGCGTCCTATCGATGGGTAATCTCCAGTGAGCAACAAGAACGGTTTAAGCATGAGCAGCTTGGATGGAGAATTACTAAAACCACTACAACTAGATCGGAATAGATGCATGGAGGAAGAACACGTTGGAACCGGAGCACATTTGTTGGCGCGATGCAAGGAAGGAGGGGAGGGGTAGTCCAAACATAATACGAGGTGGCGCGGCATTTCCCACGTGTGAGCAGGTTTTTACCCTTTTGTTTTGCCCGTGGCGTACCGTTTACCTAGTCCCTCTCGCTGCAACTTGCATTACACGTACGTATGCGTTAGTCTGCTCACAACGTGGAAAATTCCACGTCACCATATTCGACTGCTACTCTCAAGGCGGTCGGAACCCATGGGCTGCCCCTCCTATCATTGCGCCCACTTGTTCGACGCGCCGCACAGGTGGGCTGCGTCAGACTCCACATGGACATTCGATCGATGCGCAACGTTCTCTTATACGCCCGCGGTGGCGCTACTGGCAGATGGATCGTGGCGCACTGTATGGTGATGTTGCGTTATTTGAAGGAGATCAAGGCCTCGGCTCTCCTGCGTCGCGGTTTCTTCCCAAGATGATTCTGTGCTCGAAGAGCAGAACCCAGCTGCGCTCTCCTTTTCGAGCGACGAGACCAGTTTGAGCACAAGAAGATTAGACGAGTCTTGTCCTTCCTAGAGGTGTCTGAGTAGTCTTGTCCTTCATAGAGGTGTATGTAGATTTGCGCGCGCAATGACAGGAGCGAGCTGCGATGACAACGGTTTGGGTGGTGTGTAGTAAGCGCGCGAAAACATTCAAACGGCAGCAGACGATTAGTTATAATTTCTATCACTGTGCACCCCTCATAGCACGCATTGCGTCTTGCCCTCTCATATGCCACTCCACGCTTTCCACGAAACTGAGCGGCCTGACACCATGAGGCGGTAGCTAAGCTTTCGAGAAAATTTAGGTAACGGATCGTAACGCACGCAAAAGATCTCTTGACCTTTTCAAACAAGGATTGCACCCAGAAACTCGTATGGTCAGTTGCAGTGTGCTCCACTGCACATCTTATGTACTAGTTGTTCTATCCTTCTCTAACTCATTTACTACACCTTGCCGTAGAAGACGATCACGAAAGAAGGAAGGCAGCATACCCTTTGATTGGAACTGTTCAATTAAACCGCGGCCGACGTTCCAGAGGTATAGGGAGCAAATAAACATTACCACAGTGCTAATTTTTATTGCCCCCAGTAAGAAGTCGGTTTAAAACAGAGATAAAGATCGTCTTTCTTATCCTTTGGGTTACGGTAATTGCCAGACGAAGGACTGCAAACTGTATAAAATTTCCAGCTGCCCCTTTGGTGAGCAATTTCTTCTCGATAACGTATTTGCTCGCATCTGAGGAGGTTCTTGTTATGGAGAACTCAGAGACCTATCCTTCAAGAACAAGCCTGGACAAGAACGGGGACAGCAAACGGCTGAATAATAGTCTACCGTAATCCTCACATGCAGTACGCGCATCTGGTGCAGTCATGAGCCCGAGCTGACGCCTGTATTGCAGTCTATTCGGTCGCGTGGCGGTGAACATGCGATTAAATGCATTTGTCAAACTCAACAGTACTGTTCAGCATGGACGGGAGAGTCGCCTTGACACAGCAGAAGAGGAGCAATAGGGTGACAAGTCTTAAAACAGGGAGTTTTGTCATTTTTCTGATTATGTCTCAATCAGGAAAATGTTTCACCATATCGCTTGATAAGCCGCGCTATCAGCGATTTCGGTTGTATTTTCACAGTTAAAATGCCGTAAATCGTTGATGAATCTGGCCCCAGCTCATAAGCCAGACCGCATTCATTTCTGATTCTGATTACTTTGCAATAAAATTACGACTGCATGAAACACTTTTAATGCACCATTAGTTTTCATGATTAATTCGTGCACCAGTACCATTCTGTCATCATACATCTAATAGTTCCGTAGCCTTGAAGAGTGAAACGCTCACACTGTAATATCAAGTGGCTGGTAGGATAGCAACGATTCCGTTTTTTCAAATCAAGTTTCAATATTTGGTGCCAATGTGGGAGTCGTCTCGAGCATCTGCGACTGAACCTGAAGCACGTATTGCGCATAAGGATTACGGTAGATCTTCAGTCGCCCGTCCGCTATCCACTTTCTTGTCAGCTCTAGTATCAATTCACCGACACCGAAGGGATGAAAAGCTTTGTTGGCATGAGCGGAAATCCGAGCCAATGACCTTGAAGTGACTGCACGCCACAGCCGGCGCTTCCTTCAATTGCGTCCACGGTTAGGTAGAACTGTTTTATAACGACAACTATAAATAATGAAGAATAAATTACTAACTACAAAGCAGGAGTCCAACGCAACAAACAAGTAATTTATGTAATAAAGAAGTGTGGTCCTGCCGGAAACCACAGGCCATTTCATGGTGCAGATCGTTGAGAACCTATAAGATGACGAGACACATCGCTGCCCTGAAAATCTCACTTAATATTGCGCTTTACTTGACTCAAGGGGTTTTAACTACTATTCAATCGAAAGAAATAATTGAACTAAACCAAAAGCTGAGATCCCAACTGTCGTTGAGTAACTATTTTGCATATGCCCAAAGACATATTCAAATACGCATTCGAATGATTTTCATTCGAATTTGAATCTTTTTTTTCGAATGTATTTCAATTCAAATATTCAGAAAATCTCGTTTTTCGAATGAACTCGAATTCGAAAAAATTAGAAAACCCGTTTTTCGAATATAATCAAAACCGAATATTAGAAAAAACTTCGAGGGCACAACCTATCCTGCAAACCACCCTCACCTTTAGCCTTTAGCAGTATGAGCATGTTAATCAATTAAAAACTCTGAAAGGAACCATAACCACCACAATTAGAAGTTAGGAATGAATACCTTCAAAGCTTTATTGTTCTGCATCTTCACAAATCCCGATCCGAACTGCATAGCTTGCTTTGGGGCATCATGCGGTGCGCCCAATGAAGCTAACACCTAAAACTTACATTTACAGCATCGATCTACGGTTAATTTTGAGATTTGTAAGCGGCAATGAAAAAGCGCAGTTCATCTAAGAATGCGCTGCGCATTCCAATTCTAGCGATTTCTCGCCAAACGTTTGTTCGACCTAAACATGAACTTGAGGGACGTTCCGGATCGATAGTCAGCGTCTTGTACATTCAAGAAAATATTACTGGCATCACTCGACCGCCTTTGCATTGTTGAACTGACTTTGTGGGCCTATGCCGAAATCAGCCCACTTTGTGGGCCTATGCCGAAATCAGCCCTAGTGTTATTACCGTTTTAATTTCATTTAAAATAGAATTGATATTTTGCAAACCAGGTCAGACATAACTAATGTTTAAATAGACATCGTCCATCCATGTAAAATTGTCTCTTGTAAAGAAAATTTTTATTACAACTTCACCTCTGCGAAGCGTAGGAAAAAACACTATTTGAATAAGCACGCAATTCTCATCATTTTAACTCAAACAATCCTTCTAGAGTTCTCTAAAGTGTTGGAGATCAATAATTTGCTTTTGTGTGAGGGCTTTTATGAAAACAATACAATAACTGCAATGAGTCGTCAATTCAGGTCGTGCCAGCGGCAATCGAGAGCGAGGCGAAGCTATCAAAGAGGATAATCAAAGTGATCGGACGGACGGGGCGAAGCAGAACGGCTGCGATAGGACGCTTCGTTATGTTCTTGCGTCTCATTAGCTTCTTTCCAAATAAACTTTAGTAATTAGCTTCTTCTGTGAATGATACAATTACTCACAGCTAATAATACTGGTAGCAGTGAGTGGTTGATATCAATGAAGTCAAGAAAAAGAGGACCTCGTGTTGAGCTACAAAACTTCACCATCCGCTGAGGAACAGAACGCCTGTGCCCGCTATCTAAACAACCAGCTTCCATATGAAATGAATGTTCGCAATCTCGAATGCTCCACGGTCATGCTGGATGAAGAAAGAGACGAGCATCTTATGGCAGGAACGGACGTCTCTACTCATTACCACTGCCTCACTGATAAATACCACTTCGGCCTCAGGAAATTTCAAAAATAACATGGACGATCGCAGGAGACGTATCGTGGATGAGGCCTCCCAAGTATCGGAACCACCCTCGGAAGCACTCTCGTCACCTTGGAATCACTGTTGCCATATGCATGCCAGCTTTTCCTCGAGGATATCCATTAGATACCCCATACGTCAAGTGCCACCATGAGGAGAACCCAGCAGTGTTCGGAGCACACGAAACAATTAGAGTTCGTCAAAAATTCTCGCCCGTTCCATCAACATTGATCATCACTAGCTTTCAAGCCCATCCTGCGTTGAATGGTCTAACAAAGATTGTTTTCTACTATCACCATTTGACAAGTAGCACGTCAGCAGCATCGTAGTCCGCTCCTTCGCATTTTGTGCTCGCCGAATACGGGCCTACCTCTGCCTATTTCGATGTCCCCGGTAGCCCTGTTAATGCCATTACCAAGTCGCATCATAACGAAGCCGAGGCAAATGTATGCAGCAGACTGGGGAACGTAAAAAGCTTTATTTCATGATTAAATAATGACCTTTATAAACAACAAACAACCTCTACAACCTTTAGCAATCTGCAACTTTGCCGTTTGGAGGATCTGACGTCGGGTAGGATATGGAACTGGCAACATGAAATGGACGCTACCATCATTTTCAAAACACCCTCCAATCTGTCTACCGACTTCCTTTACGATACGTTTATTAATGTCGCTCTCACACGTTGCTTTCAAGGGCAATTTATCAAAGGTAATGTCGGCAGCCTACGTTACCTTCCCACTTGTAACATTGTCATCTCAAGAGCAGAGAGCATGGGGGCGTGACAATCACGTCCACGTACCTTGGGATCTGTGCGAACACCATGAATAGGATGTATTTCTTTTTGGCTTTGTATCGCTTTTTCTCAATTTTCCTTATACCTACGTAGCACACTCGTAGCACTATGTTCCTCCGTAGATGCCGCAAAGTGCGACATGCACTTCAGGCCTGGCAAATAAAGAATCATCATAATACCATTGAACGGCACACACAAAATACTGATAAAATTCACTTCAGGATTCACATAAAAACAAAAACAATTATTAGCAACTTCCATCAGCTTGCATCACGGTTTATAATATCCCGGCTACTACCGCCTTTGTAGTCAAACGCTACCATCGATTATTATGGTAAAAAGTTTTATATTCATTCAATGATTAGGTAAAGTACTTTAATTGTCTGCTAGCTGATCTGATGAATTCCTCGGCATAAATGTTTCCATTTTACAGGGGTGTCTCCATTCCGACGAGAAGCAGCGCGTATAAAAACTCAGCCAAGGAACGTGAGCGGAAATTACCACGAACCAACGACGGTCAGACGTACACCGAACAGTCCATTCCGCAGTACCTTCCGAAGGTAGTTGGGGCAGTAGTTGAACAATAAATAGTTTTAGATATGCTTGTGTATTTCATGAATGAATTTCTCAATACGATCAATAACAGTAGTCGCCGCAATAACCACAAAGGCAATACGTGTCAATTCACTTTGGGCTTTCAATTCTTACGGTATTCGTGCTGAAGACGGCCTCTCTCACAGTTATGGTCATCTTATGATTGCCCTTCTCTTGGGTCAATTTTTCTGTAAAACTGGTGCTGCAAAATTCCTGGTGCTACGCAAGCTTTATCATTCCTTATAACAGCCATTAGTTTTGATAAATTCTTAGGCATATATTTATTTAGGCGAGTCACTTCACCTTCTGCTGCGTCCCGCTCCCGGCGATGATCCTCTGTCAAACTCGAAACCGCTCCTCTTCCTTCGCCGGCGATCGATACATGGCACCAGCGCCGGCGATCGATACACGGCCGCTCTCTGGCACCCTGCACCGGGCGGCTCACCCTCTCGCTCTCTGCCGCGCTGCGTCTCTGCCCCGTGCACCAGGTCTCGGAGGCGCTGCGCTGCGTCTCCATCACTGTCTCGCTTGCGCGCCATCGCGTCTGGACGCGGCCAGACTCGTCACGTCGCCAATTCCAGCAATTTTTGCTCGCATTTCATGCTCTGCTGCTTACCGTGTTCCCATCGTTGGAAACCTGAGTCTGGATATGCGCTAACCTTCGAATTCACATAACTCCGCAGCAGTTTTCCTCTTGAATGCTATAACCTGATTTGTTAGTGATGATTGTCTTTCGGTGCTAAGATTTTTCACTGTTCCCAAACTCGCCGCGAGTCGTTTTCAGTCGTTCCTCTCCCGAATCGAGACTCTCCGGAAGCGTTTCTTTCCGCAGGTGGAGAAACTGCGAAAGGGGATCTTTCGGCTGGTCGTTGATCAGCATAAGGGTCCCCTTTTGAGCCTAGCAAGGCACACGTGTTCGAGCGAGCGATTGATAATAATTGTCATCACACGGACACATGTGCTCACAGCCCAAACAGGGCGCCGTTCCGGAGACAGCAGAACCCTTCACTCCCACTGACTCCTAACCGCGCTCCTCTCGTCCGTATTCCTTCCGAACACGTAGAGTTGGTGTTTGACTTTTTGTTATGGTTTCGAGTTATTGTGGCTTTAAAAGATATCAGACTGTGAATGTCTTCTATGAAACTAACATGAGTAGCGCGAGAGAGAGCCTTATTTTGCTTCAGGAGCGGAAGGTTGTTGCAATAGCTCCAATGCCGACCGACCGACCCAATGCCAACTCATCAACTTCACAGTATATAAACCGTTTCATTTCGTTCATAGGTGCTTCGTCTGTTATTCGTTCCCGAATAAGGACTTTTACTCCGACTGCCTCTCCACAGTTTACAACACAGCTGCAGCCTTTCAGAACGTTGTCGTGCACCGCGTCACAAAACGCCAACCGAACTCCTCATGGCCACGGTTTTTCCGACTGGGAATACCGATGCAGGAGAGCTTGGGATGTCGTGTCGAGAGTGCTGCTGAAGCATGAAGACATGCGGGCCGATGTGGCTACATGGGCCCACGCCACTATGGACCCCACTGACAGCACCGCTCTGAGAGATGCGATCATTAACCCAACCATGCCTAAGGTTGAGACGAAGATATACTGGTGTTACAGGATGCTCGCTAGTTTTGCACTAGTTCTACCAATCGACAGTGACCTTGCAGATGTGGCAAAGCGTAATGCTAAGGTTGACTGGGAACGGTATCATAGCAATGCAAGTGCCCACCTCGCAAGAAACATGATGGACGAACCCATGCGGCAACATGTCAAAGGATGCTTTCGTCTCATCACTTCTTTGCGGTCGACTGGAGCTCTCTCAGCTCTTTTTGCAAGGCCGTGAAGGACAGTCTAAGGTCCTTCATCAACATTGTTTCAGGGGTCCATGTCCCTATGACCTGGGATCCAAGTGCCAAGGATAGAGACATTATGCTTGATATCCTTGGTTCTTCGCCCTAGATGAGGCAACTAACGAGCCAGTTGGATTCCTTCAAAGAGCTAAAGACTTCTGGAATGTTTGTCGTGCATGTGAGTATGTAATCTACATGTATCTGCGGGAATTACTTATCCCGCTCCCATGTGCCTGCTAAGCAAGCCTCCGTTGTGCAGCCAGTGCCTGAAGCCGGGATTGGCCTCGAAGAGTTCTCGGGCATGTTCCAGCAGGAAGAGCATCCGTCGACTCAGTTCAATGACAGAACGCTCTACTACAGCTATATAGCATCACAAGGCCTGCCCTTTGGCGCAGTGAGCAGGATGATTGAATGATTTGTTCATATTTTCTCAAACCTACTGTTCATCTTGAGAAGGGAGGTGTTGGAGCCGTGACCGTGAGCTCACCTGTTAACTAACGTGGCATCGACCCAATGCCAACACATCAACTTCACAGTATATAAACCGGTTCATTTCGTGCATAGGTGCTTCGTCTGTTATCCCGTGTTCCTGAATAAAGACTTCTACTCTGCCTCTCCACAGTCTACAACATGAATAAAAGGAGTACCAGTGAGGGTGGGCCCAGTAATGGGAATCTGTGAAGGATAGGATGACCAGCGAAGAGAGGACCAGTGAAGGGAGGTCCAGTGAATGTAGGAGCAGTAGTAGGGATCGACGAAGGGGGAGGGGGATCAGTGAAGGGTGAGCCGTAAAAGTGCTGCTGACAATAAAGGGGAACTAGTGATAAGGGACCAGTTAAGGGGGTCCAGTGAAGGTGATGGACCTGTTTTGCCCTATTCCGTTATACCATTCCATATAGCAAAACCAGTTTCTTTTTAAATGAATGAGAGAAGGCCTAAAGGGGAGAAGAAGACGTTCGCGGTGTTCTATTTTCCGGGTTTGGGGCGAATATATATACATATATATACATATATACATATATATACATATATATAAGTGCTCCGTCACGCCTATCGGCGTGCCTCGCACTTGCGCGCCAGCCGCTTTCGACTCGTCTTCTGTAATTTGATCAATATCGATCGATGGTGATCCACACTTCAAAACGAACTTCATAATCATGCTCACCGACCTCGATTACCCTCAGGGCTGAAGTTTCGGACCGCTTGGACGACATCCACAAAAATTCAATAATTTAATCGATATCGATAGATGGTGATCTACACTTCAAAAACGAACTTCATAATCATGTTAAGCGACCTTGATTACTCCCAGAGCTGAAGTTGGCGACGTGTTTGGCACGTCTACGGCTCGCCATGCACGGTCGCCGGCGTGTTCAGCTCGTCTACTGAGTCGCCAGGCACGTGTGGTGAAGTGTTCTTCTCGTCTACTGAGTCGCCAGGTACGTAGAAAGCGTTAGGGTATTTTCCGCTATTTTCTGGCCTTAATTTGTGCCCCGTAATTTCCTCTATTTTATGACTCATCGTTGATCGATAGTGTGACTCATCGCTTAGCGGATTATTATATATAGTATGATGTATATACATATATATATTGAAATCAACGTTATCAAGAGACACCTTTCAACTTAATGATAGTATGCCACTATTTATAAAAGAGTAGTGAGTGTGCATGCGCGCGCGTTTGTGTCCGTCACAACTGATCTGAGAGCGTATCGGCTACACACGCGATTGATGGGGATCCACAGCTACCCTAAGCACTGGAGGTAATCGAGGTCGCTGAACACGAAACTGAATTTCGTTTTTGAAGTGTTCATCGCTATCAATCGATATTGATCAAATTGTCGATTCTTCATGGATGTCATTATGTAGGAAACAGTCGCCGCGTGCTGGCGGAGTCAACGCGGCGGACCGCGGCGCATGGTGTGCAATCGCGTACCGCAGTGCACCGCGGTCGTGCGGAAATTCCAGAAAGTTTTAGGCCTATGGTATACTCCCGCGTCGCTCCAGCGACGGGCGCGGGGCAGCTGTCAACGGCGCGCCTTCGCTGCAGTGGCGGACGGCGCAGTGGGGCGCAGTTGTCAGTTGACGCGCCATCGCTCTCGCGATGCGTCGCAGAGGGGTGTTATACCTCCGCGTCGGGGGAGTGAAACATACTCCCGTGCACGGCCTTCGCAGCCCGTCGCTCGTCGCAGTGCAGTGCACTGCGAGTAGCGACAGGCAGCGATGGTCGCGGAGAGGGGAGCGCTTGTCGTGCCCTATTCTATGCACTTCTGCTCACTTATTTCGACACTTCCTTGGTTCGTGACCATACCACAGCAATTTCAACACACGTCTGGTGATGTTGGGTGGTCATGCGATGTCTCTATTGTTCTCCTCGTAGGGTTTTCGTCGTGGCTAGACTCATTTTGGTTTTTTTTTCGACGGTTTCAATGGCTAGTTTTTTAAGGGGATCTTTTTCTAGGCCGTTTTTTCTCACTTTTGTGCCTATCCTCGCATTTTTTCGCCTCTGAACTCCCTCGCCGGCACCGAAATCTACATTTCTGTGTCGGACAAGTCACAGGGAGTTCTGTTGACATGTTGACATGTCCTGCACAGAAATGTGCCAATTGAACGGCTAGTTTTTTGAGGAGATTGCTAAAAAAAATTGCTGGCGCGGGCTTTTTTGCGATTGTAGCTAATTATTTTCGAGAACACAGCAGAGGCGTGAGCAAAGATTGTTCATCGAGCACACTACAGGGCACTGGCAAAGTACGCCAGGCGACTTCGAGAACTTCCATGTCATGAGAAATAAGCCACTCCAAAACGACAGAATTCCCATGATCTGGTGAAGCTATACAAATGATTGTGGATATCTCAAAGAGGTGAAAAGAACGATGTCAACCTTTTCTCAAAATATATAGCTATCTAAATTGGAGGAGTTATGAGCATGCGACGTTTTGCGACGGATTAGTCCATCGCAACCCTTTTTTGAACTGTGCGACCCTAGCAGTATTGCAACTCATGCGGGGTTAGGGTTTTGCGACTCTGCCACTGCTTTTGCTTTCTGTGCTCTAATACGGGTTGCCTCGAAAAAAACTCATGCGCTCTCTGTGAGGTCAAATAATCCTGTTCTGCTGCATGAAAAATCTGTGTAAACTCGTTTTGAGAAAGGAAAGACTCGTAGATTGGGTGTGCGACTGCGATTAAGGCATTTGCTTCCTTTTCCTATACCTCTCGCTCCCCCGCTACATTTGTCTGATCATTCCTACAGCACGGTGCTCTCAGTTAGTCTAACTGGGCTCTTGAGCGAATTTACGACAGGACTCCCGGTGGGTGTGGTGGACAAAGCACGATTTCGTCACTGCACTAGATCAGCTGATTTGCTAAAATTCTGCAAAAGTCTCCGTCTGCAGAACTGCGTGAACTATGTCAGCGACGCGACGGCTCGCGATGCGCATGAACTACGCGCATCGCGAGCCGTCGCGTTGCTGTGCACTCCCGCGTCGCTGCAGCGAACGGGAGTATACCATAGGCCTTAGGGACGTCGTCTGCCGCCACCAGTTCATTTTGCTTCGCTTGTCGCTGTCCGACGTCGGTTTCGCTCCCATGTACTGTTCTTCTAGGCCGAATCAGGCCGTTTCACGTCCGCCGAGCCCCGGTAGCTCGTCGTCCGAGTCCGTAGGCCGTACTTTCTATTAAGAAGAGTTCATCCAACCTAGGGCCGCTGCATCTGATACTGTAGATACTGTGTCCCATAACGCCGCGTAGGCAGACGCGTTCTATCCAGAACGTGTAGTTTGTCTTTCGTTTAGGCTGCGCGTGCGCCGCTACAACTTCTCTAGCAGGTAGCCGACCTGCCCCGTTTCTTCACCGTGTCCCAGCAGTTCATTTACATCGTCATTGTTCTCGCTCGTCATCGACGCCGTTGAAGAGTCCTCGTCTATCGTTATCGCTTGGTGAACGACGCCTTGATCCTACTTACGACTCTTTCAGCCATCTGCCGTCTACGCTGCTAGGACGGGAGCACCGCCACCCTTGTTTCCATATCATCGCATCGTCTCATTTTATTCCCGTTTCGTTATTGTTGCTGTTGTGTATTTTAAAATAAAACTGTTCGTTCATTTAGCCTCCTTTTTGTGTACACAAGGGTTTTTGCCTTCTTTTGCCTTGGGAACAAATTTTAAATCATCTAAAACAACCTAACTTGGGGGCCGAACCGGCATTGATGGATAATCGAATCAGTTGCGACTGCCATTTTCCAGCGGTGGGTATGTGAAAACGGAAGATGGCAGCGTCAGCTCCACTCATACCAAGGCATAGTATTCGTCAATCGACAGAAGAGTAGTGAAAGCTAGCCGGACTGACCAGGACGACCACAAAAGGCCACAAATCCGGAGCAAATGGAGCTTGCGAGAGAACGATGGGCATCCTTCAAAGGATGGTCATGAAAAACGACTCGACTTGCCTGATTACGGACGCGTGGCTCCCGAATGCAGCACATGCATACGTGTCCCGCATGAGGCGACTGGGAGAGCCTCTTTTTTCTGTTATATGGTTTTGATCCGCACCTGCCATAGGAATTTGTCCTCGCAGAGGAATTCTCCAGGTACCCGCTGGAGCTAGACTATAAGAGTGAGCTCGTGAGCTGCAGCTCATGAGGAGGTAAGTCAAGGAGAGCACGAAGACATACCGCGAGTCGATTTCGACAATACGCATACGATGGAGAATGCTGCGCTATCAAAGGTTGGCAGTCGCGTGTTCATGAAGCTCCCTGTGGAAAGTAGGAGAACCAAGCATCCGAAGCCGGCTCATGGTGGGACGGACCTTCCACGTCATTGAGAATAGCGACACATCAGCGCTGATTTCAAGGATCTGTGCCGAGGAGGAGCCATTGCGAGTGAAAATGGATGTGTTAAGGGTATGGCCCCGTGGGCCGAAAGTGAGTGCGGAGGACAAAAGGCGCCCAAGGACCAGTCGCAAGAGATGCCCGCTAAGTGCGAAGAGAGCGTGAGTGAGAGGTTGAGTGACAGGTGCAGAGTGTCGCATCCTCATCAAACTTTCTTCAGGGCCGGTCGCGAATTTGACGCCTAGGATGATATGCACTGTTTACACGACTCTTCCGTTGCCAGGGCCAACCCATACCAGCCCTGCCTGGCGTGCTGCAGAGGCCCCTTTCATGTAATGTCAGTGGCTCGACCACCGCGAAAGACCATATCAGTGATCTGAGGAGCCAGCAGCCAGCCACAGAGTCGGGACGGTACTTGAGGCCGGAAGAATCATTGCCATCTGGCAAGGGATTGGAGCACGGACGGATAAGCTGCGCTGGATAATGGATCAAGACCAATGTCGTGTGACGCCCAAGAGTTTCGCTCTAGCCTATGCATATTTTCTCTCAAGATGCATGCATGTCGCGATTATGTTCTCCGTCGTACCGAGCGATGGCATCATGAGGCGCTCATAGGGTGGAGCTATGACCTCGCCAACATTTTCAAGGTGGCGTGGAAGCTCGCTGAAAATTTGACATGGCAAGTAGTGCACCAGGTAATCGGGAAGGACAACAGGAAAGTTGTTGTTGTTGTTGTTCCATACTGTCTGAGTATGCTGAAACGTGCCTGTGGCCTCGAAGACACCTGTATTTTCTATTATCGCAAATTTAAGGACCTCCACCTGTGTCAGACACATCTATTCAATGATATCCACGGCCACGTCATTATTGTCTTTCCGCCTGTAGAGCCGCTCCCAGGCTCCCGATGGTCCACGCACTAAATATGTGGCTGGCCATTGGATGTTCTGTGTACCTCGTAGCAGCACCACGGACTGTTGATGAAAATGCATGGCATAGTTTGGTGGCTCAAGCGGAGAGCCACGTCAACAGTTTCGTGACGGCCACGCGCAGTACCAGAGGCAATTGGTGAACAGGTTACGTCATCACGGCCGGAACTGTGCACTTGGGATCGTCAAATCTTGCTAATAGAGTCATGAAATGTCAGGACGAAATCATTTCCGAGCAAAGAGCTCGCTTGTTTTATTCTGTAGGTGGCGGCCAGTTAATGCATCTCGTTGTGATGGAGCCACTACCAAGTGGTGGCGTTCGTGCCGATGCCCCGGGCTTGTCAGGTCTTTCGGTTAAGAAAGGCAGGATCGAGAAGCGTCGCGCACGGAAACAAATGCAAAAGGCTAAAAAGAGGAGTATCGATGCTCCTGACCATCCAACTTTTAAGTACATAATCGACCTGAGTGAGACGACCGAGTGGAGCCGACCTAGGCGCCGGGGGTGCAAGCTATGAAATGGTCGCTGTGTGCTCGCGGAGTCAACGCGTTTGACCGCGGCGCGTGGTGTGCAATCGCGCACCGCAGTGCACCGCGATCGCACGGGAATTTCAGAATATTCTAGAGGCGTCGTCTGCCGCCGCCAGTACTTTTTGCTTCGCTTCTCGCTTTCTGCCGTTGGTTTCGCTCCCACGTGTTGTTCTTCTTGGCCGAGTCAGGCCGTTCCATGTACACCGAGCCCGCGTAGCTCGTCGTCCGAGTCCGTAGGCCGTACTTTGTAGTGAGAAGAGTTCATCCAACCTAGTGCCGCTGGATCTGATCCTGTAGATACTGCTTCTGTCCCATAATGCCATGTAGGCCTAAACACGTTCTATCCAGAACGTGTAGTTTATCTTTCAGGCTGCGCCTGCGCCACTGCAACTTCACTAACAGTTAGCCTATCTGCCTCGTCCTCGTCTATCGTCATCGCCTGGTCGACGACGCCTTGATCTAACTTACGACTCCTTCCGCGTTCTACCATCTACTCTGCTAGGAAGGGAGCACCGTCACCATTACTTCCATATCATCGCATCGTCCCATTTTATTCCCGTTTCGTTATTGTTGTTGTTGTGTATTTTACAATAAAATTGTTCGTTCATTGAGCCTCCATTTGTGTACACAAAGGGTTTTTGCCTTTTGCCTTGGGATCAAATTTTAAAACATCTAAAACAATCTAACTCATTCAAGCGGTCCGAAACTTCAGCCCTGGGGGTAATTTAGGTCGCTGAGCAAGAATCTGAACTTCGTTTTTGAAGCGTTCATCGCCGTCAATCGATATTGATCAAATTGTCGATTTTCTATGGATGTCATTCAAGCGGCCCGAAAACTCAGGCCAGGGGAAGGAGTAGTGAGGTCACTGAAGGGTAGCCGATGTTTTGTATTTATAGTCTCTATAAGCATGTTAATATCCTCGCCTGGTTGCAATGAAATGAAGATTCTCTGAATAATTCATAGCATTCAAAATTGTTGGATTTTTTCAACGTGGCGGACTATATTAGCGGAGCAATTTAGTGTAGATATATAGTTGGTAAGCTCAAACTTTTCTGAGTAGTAATCAATATCTCTAGAACAGCTTCCTCTCTTGGTGACCCTTTCTAACTTGCTCCACTCGACGTAGTTAAAGTGTTCTTTCTGCGGAAGCCATGACATAGATGGCAGCTACAATTGATGAAGAGAAGTTATTACTACGGCAAGCTGTTGGGAAGCCGTCAGTGCTCCCGATTGGCGGCCCTGACGGCTTGTAAAAATATAAAAACATATTCCAGATGACCTTACCTTTCTTATGATCATTTTCTCTCCCACTCCTCGTGGCAATGTGAGATCGCACTTCAAACTCATTGGGATCGTGTTGACCCAGGACACAAACTCATCATGTAGAAACGGTGCTCTGAAATAGGGATTCCTGGAACATACGGATCTGCTTTGCCATTCACTCCAACTCTCTTCCTAACATGTTTGGTCATTGCATCAAACCTTAATTCCTTTCGTAACACTACGGCTACTCTGGCGTCTCGACCTCCATTGCGACTTCCTAAACGCATCAACTCCGCTTCGCATTCCTAGAAATCGAGAACATGACAGAGCTGTAAGTACAGTCAGACGACAGCTGCATATTAGAAGGCGCGTCATTACATGTACCTCTTGTATAGATTTCGCTCCATCGCGTTCAAATCGCGTGCGATGACGAGCGTAGCCGGCGAACAGCTCATCGGCTCCGCTGCCAACGAAGTACACACCAGCTTCAGACCTAGAACGTCACCGTATTCACGAGCCCAACAGCAATCAATCCAGCAGGAAAATTAGGCATGAATGCTCGTAAGTGCAAGGAAACGTGAACGGGAAATACGCCTTTATGTTCTCCGAAACCCAAACCGTCCCTAATGGTAAGGCGCTTCTATGTTCATTCGAAAACGGTTGGGAAGGTAGTATTGTTGTGCTTGAATGAATATATTCGAAAAGCTATTAGAATAATTGTTCGAATAGTCGAATGTTCGATATTTCTGGATTTTCGGATATTCGTTCGAATTCGAATATCAAAAGAGACCCATATTTGAATATTACTCGAAAATTTTCATTCTATATTCGAAAAACTTCAAATTATCAAGCACAGAATCTGATTCGAACAAGTAATTCTGTTACTCGAATATTCGAATAAACGTGAAATTGGGTAATTCAGATTTTGATCATTCGAGGAATTGATGAGCGAATAAATTTGTTCATTCTTTCGGACGATAAAATGTCTCCAAAGTACAACTATAGAAGGTAGGTCGTTAAGCACGGAAACCGGCAGGCAAATGTTCCCATCCACTTGCATAAGAATCCTCTGCCTACAATAGAGCTTAATATCAGTAGCACTTACACAGAACGCGAAATAACTGAACAAATCTTGCGCCTTTCGCCCAACGAGTTTGGGACTCGAACCAAGAATCTGACAAGAGCGGAGGTTTCATGGTGGTGTTCTATCACATTTTTGTATCGCTCAAATTATTCGCAAATATTGTTTTGTTTCGTGTTCGTTCTATATTTTGCTTAAAAGCATTGACGATTTCTGTGTGCTGTTGCTATTTTTACGCGCAGAGCCTATTATTTCAGGTGGAAAGAAAATGATGAGCTTTTTTCCATGTTCCTTCTTGCTGAGCGCTTTTTGTCTAGATTTTAGTGTGAATTTGCCGTTTTCTGTACTTTTTCTGCTCTATACTTTGCTCAGGCCAAGACATTTGCGGATTGGGAACTAGCGGCGTACCTAGATTGACGCAATCATTTGAAGTCTCTCTATAAAGGCCTAACGTTCGGAAGATGGAGGAGTGTCATCGATGAGCTGAAATGCTCACTCGATGTCTCTTTTTCGGAGTAAACAGCAGAACATCGGTTCAGCCGAAGTCAGAAGCACCCAAGAGCGGTAAGAACGACTCTCATCTGCCGACAGAAATACTATACGGTTCGCAAGAAATGGCCATCGGCGATTCACTACAGCAGAAATTCGCCGCTAAGTCTCAAAGTCCGAAGGTCCAAATATTTACATCCGTAGAGCGTGGAGGCTGCTGTCGGAGTAAGGACGTCGCCTACGGTAATTTCCCTTCAAAAATCCCAAACTAGACTCGTACTCACAACAGCTGGATCGTGTACCAGTGACGAAATTCAGTCGGACACTGAGTGTCTTCGGTTGGTAATCGAATTGATTACTGTACTGATATCGGTTCCGATATACAGTACTCACAAGAAAATAAACGCCGATGAGTAAGAAATGTTTATAAGGACAAGAGCAGGAAAAAAACAAGCGTACAGATCTACTAGGGAGGGCTTTTTATGGACTCTCCTGGAGGCGTGTCTACCGTGATTTCCTCGGACTCTCCGTCCGGCAGGGTTTTATGGCTCTGGGGCCGTCGCTGGCATATCCGCAGGAGCAGGTCGTAAACCTCCCCTGGATACGTTCCGCCAGCCCTTGCTCTTAACGAGCAACACGCAGAATATATCGGGTCCGATATATTCCACATGGGGGCCCTCAAAAAAATCTGGCGCTTCCACTGCGCCAATTAAAAGCGTGCACCACGGCCACCCTTACCCCTGAGTGATCGCCTCAGTAGGTCATGCCTGGTGTGCACCGCTTTGTTCTGCCGCGGCCGCGACAAGGATCTGTGCTTCTGAGCGATCCTTTCGGTTATGGACCCATCACGTCGAGCACCACGATCCTGAGAACATGCCGCGAGTTGACGCGGATCCGCGATCTTCCGTGGCATAGTCTTCTTTTCTTGGTCGTGGAGCATTCGTCGGCACTCTGGAATGCTGAGCAGAGCACGATGCTGCTTTATTGTCGCATTCCAGAACCGTTTCGCGGCACTCTGGGTGAAGTGCCTACCCGTCACCAGATTGACTTTGTCCGCCAATACTTTGAATGGTGCGTCAAGCATGGTTCCATGCGACTTCAGCGGGAGTAGACAGCGTAGCATTCGTGCCAGAGGGGGACGTTGTGATACGGTCTCCTCCATGAGATCCCGTAACAGATCAACAGCCCGCTATCGTCGATATCATTTGGATCTCTGTACGAGCTGGCTCGCATTTTTGCCGTTGTAGGGCAAAGCCATGTTCCGAACAATTTTCGCTTGTCCAGAATGTTGGACCATTCGTATGATATTCTTACCCCCTCTTGTTTGGGATTGGCGGTGTCATTTTACCGCTCCCAGTGTGTTCACTCCGCGCTGGCAAGTGTGGAGGATGCTATGAAGACGCTGCCGGCTTGGCCGCCTCGCAGTGGTGCGGACCCGTACCACTTGCCGCGTATGCATCATGCCGCTATGAGATACGCTGACGAGAACCCATGGAATGCTGAAAGCTGGAAGCAGCTGAAGCCTCGTCGCAGTCTCATTCTACTTCCGGAAGGGTTCGAGGATACTCGAGTGTGTTTTGAACACAAGACGATGACGGCCAAAGTCATACGCTGCCCTGAGGACATCGAGCCGGAGTGGTTCGATGAAGAGTTTTCGGCGGTCTTGCTGATATCTCCGTCGAAGTTCGCCGAAACCATGCGGTGGAGAGGTGCATGGTTCCTCCTTATGCAAGCAGTTGCAAAAGGCGCCGAACTAGTATGCCTTCCTGGGCCGCAGGATGACCAAGAGTGGGGGCGGTCTCCCGCCCACTCCGTAGTTAGTTTAGGATGACGAGACTTTCCCTTTTCAGTCGGAAGCTTCATATAAACTCTATCACCGGTTCTAAAAACTGTGGATCTGCCAGTTTTTAGCCGTCTATCGTAGTCCAACCTCATCTTTTCATGATATTCCTTAGCATTTTCGTTGATCCATTCGCGGGCTAGTTTTAACCCACACAAGAGCTCTACTTTATATGTGTCGTAATCCATTATATACGGCGATAAGTGCTCTGAAGGGATTACTGCTGACGGATATTTTGGGTCACACCCATACATCAAAAAATGTGGGCTCTCCCCAGTTGCTCTATGTGTTGAGGCGTTGTAAGCATACACTACGGTGGGGAGAACTCTGTCCCATTCAGCTGGCACGGTGGTTTTCTTTTTGAGCATTCTGACAAGTGTTCCGTTAACGCGCTCCGTTAAGCCGTTCTCCCTGGGGCAGTAACCCTTCGTGAATTTTTGCTCAATTCCCATAACGTCACATAAAGCCGTCATTATTGCGTTCTCAAACTCACCTCCTCTGTCCGATAGAAGCATTTCTGGCCACCTACCAGTACCACAAACCCAGTTGCTAAAAATAGCTTCTGCCACTGTCTCAGCCTTTTTATCAGGTACGGCGTAAGCACCCAGGTACTTTGTGAAATGGTCAATAACTGTGACGATATAGCGATTTCCATTGCTTGTAAGCCCCATTTCTAGCAAATCTACACCAACGATTTGAAGTGGTCTTACAACTTGAATTGGCTTCAAAGGGGGAACGTTTTGTGGTCTGCAGTTAGTCAGAAAGCATTGCCGACAAGCGCGGCACCAGCAAACTAAATCCTGATACATTCCCGGCCAAAATATTGAATGTTTCATCTGCGAAGACATTTTGTAAGCATTAAAATGCCCACCTAAAACGCCCGAATGCGCCTCAGAAAATATATCTCGCCGACACGACCGGGGCACTACAAGGGCTAGCGATCCATCTTCACTTATCAAATGTAGTTTGCCTTCTTGGATCACGAAGTCTGTGGAATTAAGAACTTTGCTATGCCTTGGAATTCTAACCTCCAACTTTTGCCCATTTTCAACGGCTTCTACTACAGCAGAAAAGTCAGGGTCTTGCCTTAATTCTGTAAGCCATTCGTGTTCTTGTACAGCACAGACCACTTTTTCGTCCTCCGCATAGCCATGACTTGGAAATGGATTTTGTGATAATCCCCGCGATAACGCATCCGCTACCACGTTGGCTGTACCTTTGACGAATTCTATGATAAGATCATAGCGCTGCACCTCCAGTGCCCATCGCAAAACCCTAGGAGAAACGTTTGTTCTCTTAAAAAGTGATGTAAGCGCGGAATGATCAGTCCTAATGATGGTTTTGACGCCATATATGAAGTAATGGAACTTCTTTAGACTGTAGACAAGCGCTAAAGCCTCTTGGTCAGTAACGTGATAGTTCTTTTCAGCGCCACTTAAATGTTTTGAGGTGAAAAACACTGGGTGCAATAGAGAATCATCGCCTTCCTGGGCCAAAACAGCGCCTACACCTATGGAACTGGCGTCAGTATATATAACAAAAGGACGTGATCCATCCCTAGCCTTCTCTATATTGGGCTGCGCAAGAACTGGAGCTTCTCCAAGAACTTTTTTAAGCGAATTGAAAGCCTGATCATGCTCTTCTAGCCAAAGAAAACCCTTTTTTGGGCTGGTAAGCTCATATAGAGGCTTCGATATTTGAGAAAACCTTAAAACGAATTTGCGGTAATATCCCGCCATGCCGAGAAAAGTCCTTAGCTGCGCTATATTCATTGGCCGTGGATAGTTCGCAATTCGTGACACCTTTTCTGGGTCGGCTTTTAGGCCATTCTCATCTAAAACATGTCCTAGGAATTCCAAGGTAGGCTCCATCATTCGACATTTCTGCGGTTTAACTTTTAAGTGAGCTTTGCGAAGCGCTCTCAACACGTCCCTTAAAACATCTATATGCCGCTCTATAGAGTCCGTGGCAATCAGTATGTCATCTATGTAAACCGACACCTCAGGGCCGAGTAAATCACCCAATACCTTGTCCATCAATCTTTGAAACTTCGCAGGCGCGGTTGTAAGTCCAAAAGGCAAGACCCGAAATTGAAAATGTCCCGAGGTGGTGGTGAAAGCGCTAATTTCCTTTGCCTGGTCAGTTAACGGCACCTGCCAGTACCCACTGGCCAAATCTAATGATGTAAACCACCGCTTGCCTTGCAAATTTTGAAGCGTTACATCAATGGGTGGCAGGGGGTAACTATCCTTCTTCGTAACTTTATTAACCTCGCGATAGTCAACACATAATCGGGTTGTGCCATCCTTTTTAGCTACGAGTACAATGGGCGAGGCCCACGGAGAGTGACTGTCCTCAATCACATTTCTGGTTTTAAGGTCTCGAAGCATGGTATCAACCTTAGTACGTATTCCGTACGGAACAGGTCTAGTCCTCTGTCTAATAGGTGGGTTATCACCAACATCAATGTCATGACTAATCAATGTGGTTTGCGTTAACTCAGTATCTGAGATGGCGAACACATCGCTGTATTCCCCAGCCACCTCTCGTACTGGAGTAGGCATCGGTCCTGCCCTTCTATTTTGATCTAGAGTACTTAGTAGTACCTCGGTTCTCTCCAATTTTCCTAACGCAGGACACTGCTGTAAAGCTAGCATATCACTAGGAGCATCCCCAAGTTTTGGATCGACCCATGTTTCGTTAGTCCACTCACCAAGATTTTCGCCCTTATTTATTACCCAGGATTCGGAACCTCGATTAACGACTGAAATTTCAGCTTTCCCTCCTTGAATCTGACAAACCCCGGGCTCTATACGGGCGTTTTCAGACCAAAACAAACATGGCCCCTGACGGTTGCCTCCGTTAATTTGCACAGTAGCAACCCCTCCTGGAGCAATTATCACTCTGTGGTCAGCTAAAGCTGAACCTGGGTGCAGACTGGTTTCAGAACAGCTGATCGTTGCATCTTCCCTGTTAGCGGCCCTAGGCGATAGTTTTAAGCTGATCCCTAGCTCTTCCAGAGCATTAGTCCCTAACAGTATGGTAGAGTCTTCACTCTTCTGCACGTGCATGTGTACACATGCCTTGGCACCACCTAGCACCTCAACTTCCGTTACAATTTCTGATAGAAATTTCATAACATTTCCCGAAGCGTCGAAAAATTTATGATTTTGACCTTTCCCTACAATCCTAGCTTTGCTGTCCAGGTTAACACCCTTATCTCGAACTAGGGTCAAAAGTCCCACAGGGATAATTGAGACAACAGATCCTGTGTCTACAAGTGCCTTGGTAGAGATGCCAAAAATTTCTACATCTACAGTGCATGGCTTACCCACGGCTCGTGGTTGCTCATTCCTAAGCCTTTCCTTATTTTGAACCGTTTTACACCAGCCCTCTAGCTCCGAAACGAGTGAAATACCACCCGCAGTGCGGTTTTGTGCACGATTAGGACCACTGCCATTCATCCTGCCCCTACTGGTAATTCCTGGCGCATGCCGATCTTTCTTGGGGCAATATGATGCCATATGCCCCGGCTCCCCACAAGTAAAACATTTGGGTGAGGGCCTAGTTCCCTGCTGATCCCCTAGTCGGCGCGCATTACTGGTAGATTTCTCACCATCGGATGCCCTATTATCGATCGGCCTACGATCGATAACTTTCTTAAAGTGGTTATCGTAATTACCTGATATCCTTTGAGTTTCATCCTGCAACTTTTCCAACCGTAGAGCTACTTTCTTAACCTCCTCGTATATATCACCCTCCGGCGCATCTAACGCGGCCAATATGTAATAAGAACTGTTCCAATGTTGAAGGCAAGAGTACAGTTTTGACCCTCTGATAAAGTCCCACTCGGTGCTAGGATGAATTCTCCTGGAAAGGTCCTCCATTCGGTAGCAAAAATCTACGATGGTCTCACTTTCTCTCTTACAGAGTTGATCCCACTCCCTTACATTTTTTAGGCGTTCGCAAGGATTTCTTCGAGCCGTTTTTAAAGCACGGACTACCCCACTATATGTTCCCTCTCGAACATTTTGTGGTAAACCCTTAAAAAGTGAAAGCGCGGTCCCTGACAAATGATTTACCAGGATATCCCGCCTATCAGAATCTTGCCAAACTGTTACTGGGAATTTAACATCTAACCCACGTAAAAATTCGGTCAAAGAATTTTTCCCGTCGTATTTGGTAACATTGGCTACGCTTTGAGCCTTAAAAACTTCCCTAAATACAGTGAACATGTCGCTTACTGCATCCGCAGGGGCTCTCTCATACCTAGTGCTCGGATCCGAGCAAGTACTGAGAGACTCACCATTCACTGATCCTCGGGAAGACTCCGGCGAGGACAGTCGTGATGAGGCGCGAGACGCTTGCGTTGGCTCGCAACGTCGTCCAGCGTTCATGGCTAGGGACGCGATCCGTCCCTGAACAGAGTTATGCACATGATCGCTTTTAAGCGAAGTGTAGTGGCTGCGAACCGCACGCCATTCACTAACTCTGTTGCCGTTCTCACCTGTGGATGTCGGTTCACGGCTGGATCCAGCCACTGACCGCGTTACCCCAGTTCCGAGACTTGCAGCTTCTTTCTGCAAAAGTCTCAACTGGTTTCTATGGCACTCCACCATTTTTTCCCTTTCAGACAGCTCGTATTCAAGCTGTGATTTCAAATTGTCTATGCTGCTCTGCAATTTCAGAACCTCGTTAGTCTTAGAAATTACCCGTTCCTTAACTTGATCAATTTCGCACCCCAGTGTCAATGCTAAATCACAGAGTGCTTGGCTATGCGCGTTCACCTGTGGCAAAAATTCGCGCAATTCATTAAGCGACATCCCAATCTCATTGCAAAATGCCGCTTCCAAAGCATCTGGCCCTACTCCTAAGCGTGCGTCTACCATTTCGAGCGTACCTTCTATAGTACCTCTAACAGCATCTAAAATCTTAGCCCGTTTACACCGAGCTAAATTCCTGATCTGCTCATTTAGCGCGCTATCTAACCGCTTTAGGATATTCCCGAAGGAAGCATTTAAATCCTCAAACTGGCAACTCACTCCGAGTTGATCCCAGTCCTCCAACGGCTGTGGAGTATTCTCGCCAAGCTGATCCATGACGGTTCCGTCCATGGCATCGGTGGCAGTTGGGTGTGACATTGTCAATGGACACTGAAACGGGAACTTGGATCCAAGTTACCGGCGTGGCCCCCAAGTCGGACACTGAGTGTCTTCGGTTGGTAATCGAATTGATTACTGTACTGATATCGGTTCCGATATACAGTACTCACAAGAAAATAAACGCCGATGAGTAAGAAATGTTTATAAGGACAAGAGCAGGAAAAAAACAAGCGTACAGATCTACTAGGGAGGGCTTTTTATGGACTCTCCTGGAGGCGTGTCTACCGTGATTTCCTCGGACTCTCCGTCCGGCAGGGTTTTATGGCTCTGGGGCCGTCGCTGGCATATCCGCAGGAGCAGGTCGTAAACCTCCCCTGGATACGTTCCGCCAGCCCTTGCTCTTAACGAGCAACACGCAGAATATATCGGGTCCGATATATTCCACAATTCATCTGGAGTGAGGAATTCAGGGTTCGCTGTTCGGGACGCTCAAACTTATGTGGCGCACCGTCTTTGGTACTAGATGCCATCCTAGGTACCAATTGCAGATTTTGAAGCACATCGGAGGTCAGGTGATGGTGTTCCCTGGTTTTTGTGCCAGGGAACACCATCACCTGATCTCCCCATCGGATCGAGGGTAACATGGATTCCGAAGGTACCTCAACATTATAGAGACAGCTGACTGACCGTCTCCTCTCACTACTCAGTACTGTCCCACGAGGGCTTATTTCCCAAGAAAATAATAACCCGAAGCCCAAACTGAGACTGCTCGCCAAGGAATCCGCAGCAAAACGTCCTCGTGCAGCCACGACGTCCTCACCGCTGTTCCCTGATTTGAATCCCAGCGATCATCTGATGGTGAGATGTGAAATAGAGGGTCAAGTTAAGTGCCCCTAGAGTTTCACAGGTTGCGGGAAAAGTTCATCCGACAGAAAACTGCATGGGAAAACACCTCCCGGGAGAAGACGGACAAGTTCATCCAGCACATAACATGCCGATGTCAAGCCGTCATCGCTGCCACGGGTCTCATGACAAAGCATAGATGTAATCGTTATAATTGTTATTGTACTAAATGCTAGGATAAGGATCAAGGACGACGTTAATCATTCCGTTTTGGAACGCGCCACGCACTCTACTTTCTATCACTTTCTGCTTTCTATCATTATTCTACTTCTACATTATTTGCCTTATTTGAATGCGTATTTGGCCCATACAATGAATTGGAATCCTATGCACGCTACAGTCGACGCCTCCTGCGACTGCTCCACCTCTCGCCTTGGAGAAAATGATATGAAGTAAAAATAAAAGATAGGTAGAATAAAATAGGAGCAAGAGGACCCTGCTTTTCAGTAAAAAATATATAACTGGAGTCCTTAATTTTCAACATTCTATAAATTATCTAGACTTACTGAGTGTCTCTGTCAGGCAGCACTTCTCTGAAAGCCGAGCGGGCTCTGAATACCTACAACAACAATTTACTACCTATTTCTGTTCCCCCTCTTAGAAAATTCATTAGCCCCTCCCCCCCCCCCCCGGTTGGAGTCTGCTGATTTCCGAGATGCTTAAGTCTTCCTTCTCCTTCCTTAGTAATCACGTGTTTTTCTTTATTATCTTATTTTGGTTGTTTTGTTGCTCTTATTTTGGTTGTATGGGCGCGTGTAGCGCAGTCGGAGGAGGCGCCGACTGTCGCGTGCACCCGATACCAGGTTCCTGGTTCGGATTTTCCGCCCAGGCCAACCAACCTTCCATCCCTCCGGGGTCGGTGAATTGGTACCAGACTTGTCAGGGAAGGATAAAGCGCTGACTTGTTCATCGGCTGGCCACCGCAAGTCATTGTATGGTCAAATACGCATTCAAATCGCCTCCACGACATCCCGTAGAAGTAGAATGCGTGGCGCATCCCAAAAGGCATTGAGTAACGCCGTCCTTTACCCTTATCCTTTATTTTGGTTGTGTTTTTTTAACTTAGTACGCATAGGTATCCATGTAATAAATGTCAATATACGCATTAGCAGTAAAAAAATTTGTTTTATATCTTTATTTCATAATTTTGAAGAAGCTACGCTTAAAAAGCGCAATCGCTACCTTGACTGCATTGTACTGTAGGCTCATATGACCTCTGCGTTTGTTTAAAAAGGATGGGGCGATAGCCAACCCACTTGAGCGATGAGCCACACATTCTACTCCAGCGAGATATCGTGGAAGCAAATTGAATGCGTATTTTGACGTGTGGTAGCCAGCCGATGGACAAGTCAATGTTTATTCTCCTCAGAAGTGGCTGATGTCAATTCATTGATCCGGAAAGGAACGAAGGCTTGCTAGGCCTGAGGGGATTCGAACCTAAAATTCTGATCGGGATGAACGGACACTCGAATGCAGGCGACAGGCCCTTGTGACACGCCGGCCTCCGAAGACCCATGTCACATCACATGGTTGATGACGTTACATGAGTATCGAGATACTGCTACGTCGTCCGCGGGAGCCGACACGCACTCGCAGAGCCCGGCGAGTGTGAGAAGTATGCGAGGGTCCCTGATGCGAGGACGGCATTGGGGCCAACTGAGCTAGTCCGAAAGTACGATGCCATTCGGCAGAAGTTCGGTGTCGCGCCGATAGCGGACAAGATGCACGAAGCTCGCTTACGATGGTACGGCCACGTTCTGCGTGGAAAGTAAGACAGCGCCCGCAAGATAGGCCTTAACTTCAAGGTAATTGGAAAGCGGCCTAGAGGGCGCCTGAAGCAGCGCTGATCTGATACGTCACATATGGACTTGAAAGTAGCTGGTGTCCACACAGATGACACCAGAATAGTGGACCCAGCTACGAAGCGGGACAGACGCTGAAGAAGAAGAAGAGGAATGCACGCATGCGCTGGCACCTCCCACGTCTGCGCAACCAGCGTTTCCTGACTGATCTCATTAGAAACTTAATTACGACACCCGCTTTAGTCATTTCGACGGTCGTCTTATATCCTCTACGTCTCACCGCACTTCATCGCCGCCATCGTAGTCTTTGCCCTCTCCTCGAAGAGCAAACCATAGGACACAGGCAAGCGACTCGTCTAGCACTGACAGCGCCGGAGCTGCAGCCTGCAAGCGATGTTTCTTTCCTTCTGTTTCTCTTGCTGCAGTATTTTCCCGATTAGCCGTGGAGACGTTCGAACGCCTCTGCCCAACTTTTCCTAACGAACCTTCACTATTCGTTCCGATCTGTTCTTCTCCAGCTCCTCTTTCGTGACGTCGGCGAGAATCAAACGCCACTGTCTCTCGGCGTATTTCGAACGCAGAAAGAGAAGACCAGCCGTGGCACGTTGGCGATCTGTGACGATGGAGCGATGCTGAATTCATACGCATAGGGCACCGCTGAGTTCCAGCAAGTGCGAAGGATTTGATGACACAAAACCACGTATGGAATTCGCACTGACTTCATGATAGAGTTCACAAAGCGTTTCAAGCAAAAACACAGCCCACCTCTGAACCCCTGTAGAAGGCGACATTGATGAGGTCAATCGTTTCACCCAGCGGATATGCCATGTGAAGTGCCACGGCTACCAGAAGACTGTCGACTCCACCTGAGAACGCCACCGCAGCCGAGCTCGCACCTTATACGTCTCATATTAGTGCCTGCATTATGCATACCATTTTATCGTCGAATTGGATACTTTTCAAATCAAATTGGACACTCTTCTGAGCTAATCTAAAGCTTTTGAAATCAAGGCGAATTTTTCCAAATCGAAACGAGCTTCTTTTGCATTAAATTAAAGACCCTATAGAAAGTTTAAAATAATTTTTTGTTCGAAAACATTTGCTTAAGCCTGTAGCGGCTGGTAGAGAGGCTATATGTTGTTACAGGATGTTTTGTTGCGATCAAAACTCTTGCGCCAGGCGGGACTCGAACCCGCATCTTCTGCTTCCCGGGCAGCGATGTTCGCCTTACCTCGAGGATACAGCGGATGTTACTTGCGGTCAAACAGCGCCGGTGGTGTAAGGCGAACATCGCTGCCCGGAAAGCAGAAGATGCGGGTTCGAGTCCTGCCTGGCGCAAGAGTTTTGATCGCAACAAAACATCCTGTAACAACAATTTTTTGTTCAACAAATTTTAGTATAGTTTCTTTGAAATTTTAGTTCATCTACCCAATAAGTGAACACATTGTTTGAAAATTTATAAACATTTTATTTTTTGAGGAAAATCACAGTTTAATGCTCGTTTTAAAGAGCAGAAAGGAGGGTGTTTTTTTTAGTGTCAAAAAAGATTGCGCCACGACCTCGTCAAAGACATCACAAATTTTATTCAGTTGATAGAGAAATTTCTGTTTGCATGAAGTTTGCAAGGGGCGCGTGTAGCGCAGTCGGAGGAGGCGCGACTGTCGCGTGCACCCGATACCAGATTCCTGGTTCGGATTTCCCGCCCAGGTCAACCAAGCCTTCCATCCCTCCGGGGTCGGTGAATTGGTACCAGACTTGTCTGGGAAGGATAGAGCGCTGACTTGTTCATCGGCTGGCCACCGCAAGTCATTGTATGGCCAAATGCGCATTCCTGTCGCCTCCACGACATCCCGTAGAAGTAGAATGCGTTGGCGCATCCCAGAAGAGATTGAGCCGTCCTTTATCCTTTATCCTTTATGGAGTTTGCAATTGTTAACGATAAAACATGGACAACTGTAAAGAACACGCATATTCTCCCTTTGATCGCTCATTTAAGTAACATTTACACTATCAATCAAGTAAAAGTTGCGACGAGCTTCTTAGGTGCATGG
This sequence comes from Heligmosomoides polygyrus polygyrus, assembly GCA_947396885.1. Classification (NCBI taxonomy): domain Eukaryota; kingdom Metazoa; phylum Nematoda; class Chromadorea; order Rhabditida; family Heligmosomidae; genus Heligmosomoides; species Heligmosomoides polygyrus. The sequence continues at coordinate 25,620,361 of OX377201.1, read as the reverse complement.
CACGATCTGATCTTTTAATGCGCTATATGATTACCTGAAATATGTCCGATTAGATTTTTAAAAAAGTGTCCAATTCGACGTGAAAATGGTATATTCACTAAATTGTTCTTTAAGGAAATGTCGTTAAGACAAAGCCAATTGGACACTCCTCATACCGAACTAAACGTCTTCCAAGTGAGAACTAATTTAATGGAGAAACTTTCTAAGAAGATCAGACCAAATTTCTATTCCAGGACAATTCATTCACTACTACTCTTTGAGAAAATTTATAACTTACCTGTCCCAAATAGATGGACATATTTTTGAAACCTGAGGATTTTCAAAGCAAAGTTTCAAAGAAGAATGATGGAGAAAAATTTTCCTCAAAAGATGAAAAGGATAGAGTACGGCGCTGATGAACCCATTTTGAGATGCATCATGCCTTCTGCGTCTCAAGATGTCGTGAACACCAATAGGATGAGCATTTGACTGCACAATGACTTGCGGTGGCCAGCCGATGAACAATTCAGTGTTGTATCCTTCCCAGACGAGTCCAGTCCCAATCATCTCGGAGAGAAAGAATGCTTAGATGGCCTGGGTAAGAAACCCGAATAAGGAGCCTTGATGCGGATGAACGCGCAATAGCTAGCACCTCCACCGACTGCACTACCACACCCCGAAACTTAAAGTGCAAAAATCACCATTTCTTGGTGTATGAAATTAAGAGATCGAGCCAAGTACTCGTCAAGCACGTCGCGATTCTCATTTGAATGGCTATACATGTTTCGATTACCTAAGGCATGTGGTAGCGCAGTCGGAGGAGGTACCGGCTGTCACGTGCCGTCGATACCAGGTTCTTGGGTCAAATTTCCCGCCTAGGCCTGCTAAGACTTCCATCTCTCTGGGGTAGGTGAATTGTACCAGGCTTGTTTAAAATCCTGCACTCTACCCAGGGCCCAGCACTCACAACCATAGAGGAGGGCAGGCTTCACTACTGTTCTATATAGCTTACCTTTAAGTGTCCTGGAGCATCTACGGTCGCAGAGAATTCCCGTGGACTCCCTCCATTTGAGCCATGCTGCATTTATCCGTCCCCTGACCGCCTGGTCCACGTTTCCTTCCTCGGATAGATCGTTTCCGAGGTAACGGAATTCTCTCCACCTCTTCGATCACCTCTCCCTTGAATCGGTTCAGGGCACCGCTCAGAGCTGATGCTTCGTCTTTTTCACGTTCAGCCGCAGGCCTTTGTCTGCGAGGGCTCTTTGCCAGAACTGCACCTTCTCCTCCAGCTCCTCCCGGCTGCCGGCTACTAGGGCGATGTCGCCCGCGTAAAGGATCATTCTGAGAGGGCCTTCCCCAAGGTGGTTCACTATAGACAGTTCAGTTGTACTCGAATGACCTATTCGAATACGCATTCGAATGATTTTCATACGAATCTGAATATTGAAATTCGAATTATCATTCAAAAATGCGCTTTTCGAAAGTTTTTGAAATCGAACATTCAAAAAATCATGTTTTTCGGATGAATTCCATTCGATTATTTCAAAAAGTCGCGTTTTCGAATGTATTCAAATTCGATTTTCCAAAAAAATCGCCTTTTTTGAATGTATTCTGATTCAATTTTTCGAAATTTGTAAGCATTCGAAACAATTCAAATAATCGGGAAATTTCCGAGAACACAACTATATTGTGGTTGTGTAGCATAGTATGACGTGCGCAACTGACACTTTACGGTTGCGCCTCCCGACTATGATGGATCCACCGTGCCTTCAAAGCAAACACCTTTCGGAGGAGCAAAAATTGAAGATTACCACATGGAAGCATTGAACAAGTGGCGTCGACTAGTCGATCCAAGAACACGTCCTCGATATCACTGATACTGCCGCTGATCTCGCGTGACATCTGAAACATCTATTAGCATCTGATAGCTAGAAATGTTAGCCCCGGCATCCATCGCAAGAATCATGTATCTATTATACTACAACTTTTTCGATAAACACCTTGGCGGAGTTTTCTCCGATATTACTGTCATAGGCGGGGGTACTAAATATAGAGACTGTGGTCCAACAAACCCATAGTTTGCAAACTCTCATTCTTCGCTCGCTAGGTTAATACAAGTTCGACTCGCACAACATTGAGCTGCACTTATAAGATCTAACCCAACAGTTATATTTATTAAGGTGGCTTCATCCCCAACAGCGACTACCAACTTCTTGCTCCCTAGTGCGTCATCATAAGAATGGGCCGCTAATACTGAAGGAAACAAATCACCTTCAGGAGGTCATCTTTTACTGGCGAGTATTCCAAGGTAAATGATGAGAAGATCTCCGCCCACGGCTCCAATACGCCGTCAGGATAGACAGGCAGATAGGATGTGCACACAGCTCTCCGGGTTTCGCCGACAATCAGGCATACTTGAGCATATGGCACTTCGCTCCACCTCGTCTGAAATCATCATCATCATCATTATTACCATATATAATCGAGAGAGGCATGAGTCACTGTCCGACGACATGTTTGCACTCTTATGTGAAGCCAATATGCACTCTTATGTGAAGCCAGCATGCACTCTTACGTGAAGCCAACATGCACTCTTATGTGAAGCCGGCCGCGCACGCTGCGATGAAGCCCGCCGCGTTCCCCGCGTTCGCTGCGTCGGCTGCGTCGGCTACGTCCGCTACGTCTGCCGCATCCGCTGCGTTCGCTGCGTCGGCTGCGCTGAAGCTTGCCACGTCCGCCGCGCTCAAGCCAGCCGCGCTCGCCGCGTCCGCCGCGATAAGTCCGCCGCGTCCGTTGCGCCGCGAGGATGTTTACTGCTGACGGCGCATGAACTGTCGATGGTGGCATGTTGATCCCATCTAATGTGTTTATGAACAGACTGCCAAAGGGATGCAAAGCAGAGAACATTGTGCGATTGCTCTCGGTACGGGTTCATTCACCTTCACCCTCCATTTTCACTTCATTTTTGCATCCGTCCCTTACTCCACTTTCGTCTGCATTTCTGTATTTTCACACTGCAGCTGACCTTTTCCTCACCCATTTTCATTTCTGTTTCAATCTATGCACATGCTATGGACTACGTTCCTAGCGTGGCCCGCCATACCCGAAGCCGGCAAGCCTGACGTGGCCCGCACGTCCAGCGCACGGCGCGAAGCCGGCGAGAGACCCTGGCTGAAGAAGTATCCCAAACTATGATTGGGCTACGTTCCTAGCGTGGTCTGCCACACCCGAAGCCGGCAAGCCTTGCGTGGCCCGCACGTCCAGCGTACGGCACCGGCGAAGCCGGCGAGAGACGCTGGCTGAGGAGTCATCCCTAGCTACGTTTGGACTACGTTCCCCAGCGTGGCCTGCCACACCCGAAGCCGGCGAAGCCGGCAAGCCTGGCGTGGCCCGCATGTCCAGCGTACGGCACCGGCGAAGCCGGCGAGAGACGCTGGCTGAGGAGTCATCCCTAGCTACGTTTGGACTACGTTCCTAGCGTGGCCCGCCACACCTGAAGCCGGCGAAGCCGGCAAGCCTGGCGTGGCCCGCATGTCCAGCGTACGGCGCCGGCGAAGCCGGCGACGGACGCTGGTCAATGGATAAAACAGTTTTCACCATACGCCGAAGGTCTTCAGTCCATCGCCCTCTTAAATTGCAGCCCAATGATTTTCGAAAAAAAAAACATTAACACTTCCAACAGCACGAAAACTGTCCTCGCCACTACTGAGAAAAATTGGGAACAGTAAAAAATTAACAAACACTGCCAACGCTCTGCACGACGTCAGATATGATGATATCGTCGCCATCAACAGCGAATACCAAGCTCAACCTTCCAAACACGTCTCGACCCACGAAAACACTGTTGAGATCGGGCTGGAAAGAAAGAGATTACGCCTTTCATCATGGCCTTCTGTTTACAGGGCGGCTGTAACACAGAACGGATCTGTAAATAAACAATTCCATTCCATTTTTAATTGTTGAGGAATATAGAATAAATGACATCGTTAATCAAATCCTTTTGGAATGTGCCACGCATCCAAATTCCACGTAATATCATGGAGGCAATCTGAATGCCTATTTGTCCGATCTTTTGGTGGCCAGACGATGGACAAGTCAGGGTTTTACACTTCTCAGACGAAGAGTGTCAGAGTGTAGCACGAATTCACCGACCTGGAGGGACGGAAGCCTGACCTAGGCGGAAAATCCTAACCATGAACACTGAATTGGAGTGGATGCAACAGCAGCCCTATTCCGGCAGTGCTACCACGCGCCCACACATATGGATAATTGCGAAAAACAGACTATTTTCTTTTACTCCGAATTAAGAACAAACTGTGCTATCCCTTTTCTGCTCATTTTAAATGAATCGTTTTATCGCTTAATTTCGTATTTCTGTCAAGGAAGCAATATAAGGCAGCTAAAAAAAGTACCAATGAAAGTAAAATATTATTTGTCCTATATTTATAGATTAGGACGCATGGAACGCAGTCGGAGGAGGTGCCAACTGTCGCGTGTACCTGATTCTGGGTTCTCGGCTCGAATTCCCTGTCATGGCCAACAACGCCTTCCATCCCTTGGGGGTCGGTGAACTGGTAACAGACTTGTCCGTGAAGGATAAAGCGCTGACTTGCTCATCGGCTGGCCATCACAAGCCATTGTGTAGGCCAAATACGCATTGAGATTGCCTCCACGACATACTGAATCTAACGATAAGAAGGACTGATTGACGCCGTCCTTTACCCTTCATCCTCTGTGTTTTATATTATTGGTTGCAATAGTGATAATAGGGATCTGAGGCGAACTCCCTGTAATGAGCTTGGGCGTCTCTTCCCGGGAGGACTCTTGAGTGCCCCCAGAATGTTGTAGCAATGACAGCAGTGGTTTCAGCCAACCGGTAAATATATGAAAAGACTCCTAGGAATCATTTACACACTGTCTTGCCTAAGCCTAGAGCGACTATTATGGAGATTATCAGTTGTCAGATGGATGTTTACTTAGGACTAAAGCTCCTTCATCAGGCAGGACTCGAACCCGCATTCTCCGCCTTCCGGTCGGAAGGCTACGCCTTACACCATCGGTGCTGTTTACCGGAACATAGCATCCACAATATCTCCCTAGTAGCAATCACCTGTCAGCACTCAGCCGTGATATCAGCCGTGACACTGATTTCATCAAAGAGCCCGTCAAACTGAAAGCCTTAAACAACTGAAAAACTGCAAATATACTTACATCCATCTAACAACAGATAACCTCCATAGCTCTGGGCTTAAGAAAACGTGTAAATGAATCGTTTCTAGTAACACTTTCAGCTTAACCGGTTCCATGCTGACATCAGCAGCCGGCTCATTCCAATATCATGGGTGAGTGCTGATACGTTATAAGGGTATCGTGGATGTTATTTGCCACCGAGCGGCGTCGATGATGTAAGGAGAAGCAACCCGACCGAAAAGCGGGGGTTGAGGGCTCGAACCCCGCTTGGCACAAAAGTTTTGATCGTAACTAAACATCCATTTAACAGCTTTCAGGGATGTTGTAGACATTGGATCCGGCGCCGATTCGGATAACTCGGATCCGTCGGGTCGGCACTCCGGTGATTTTCACCAGAGCCCGGATTCATTAATGACTTACAGTAATATAACTGAGAAAATACAGCCGAAATACCTGGTAGTGGAACGAAGTGTTTCACTACATCGCTTGATAAGCCGCGCTAGCTGGGATTTCGGCTGTATTATCTCTGTTAAATTCTGTAAGTCGTTGAGGTCGGCCTTTTGAATAGTTCAGATAACTGATTTTGATAAGAAATCTTATGTCCAGTCCGATTGGGATGTGCGATATGGGATCTTACCTAAATATAATCGGCTAATGTTACGTGTCCGTCACGGTGAGGGTGGACTGAAGCCAAGAGATGCCTACGACAGTGCGGCGTATGCCAGCTGGGTTTTCTTTCAGCTTAACCATGGGCGATTGCTGGCGAACGTATAAATTGGCGGCAGATCATCCAAGTTCACGATATATTCAGCGGGCAGCGCATCAGAATATGAATGAAGACCAAGTGGGGAGCGTAGGGACTCAGAAGACGTGCCCTACACGTCGGCAACCGTGCATGGTGAACCGTAGACGTGCCGTGCCGAACACTTCGGCAACCGTGCCTGGGCATTTAGACGATCATCGACGGGAGGCGTTCACATCAGGGGAAACAATCGATATCGATCGATATTATCGATTTTTTGAGGATGGCCTTCAAAGGGCACGAAACTTCAGCCCTGGGGGTAATCGAGGTCGCTGAACACCAATCTGAAGTTTGCAGTTGAAGTATCGATCAACATCAATCGATATTGATCAAATTATACATGGATGTCGTTCATTTTTTTCTGTTTCTTTCTAACTTGCCGCAATCTATGCAGTTAAGGTATTCTTCCTGCAGTAACCTTGACACAGGTTGCAGCTAAAATTGATGATGAGAAGTTATTACTACGGCGAAGCCGTTGAGAAGCCGTCAATGTAGCCGACAGGTCGCTCTGACGGCTGTACTCTATATAGTAAAACCAGTTCTTCATCGCAATGAAAGTATGAAGGCCTAAAAGTTGGGAAAAGAAGATGGTCGGAGCGTTCTCTTCTCGGGGTTTGGGGTCGAAGCCTCCAACCCGTCGTCGGCGGCCGCTAGGCCGCTGAACGGCTAGCTAGTTCAAAGATAAATCAAAAAAGAAACGTAAGCCTAACAAAAGGACGACACCAATCTTGGTCTACAGCTAGAGCAACTTACGAAACGAAGATAAATCAGTTATTTGGTTCATGCGAAAATTCTTCCTGTTGAGGCTATTCTTACCTGAATCATCCCAAGATCAGGGGCTTTTCAAAAATGCCATTGTTCGCATAATGCTTTTAGCCGGGTTTGAAAAGTACGGATTATAATTACCCGAATCCGCGTCCTATCCAATGTCTAGAATGTTGTTACTCCGCAAGCGGACTTTCTCCTTTTTCGTCTACCTTTCCCTGTCGCTAGAATAGAGCCTTTCCCTCTCTCTCTCTGCCGGACTGTTCGGGGCTCCTTCATGTTTAGTGACGTGTGTTGACGTGTGCTTGTCAATAAACTTGATTGTTTACCGATTTTTTTTTGTTGTTGCTTAAAATAGTTAGTAGGCCTGTAGCCGCAGGTTCATTACATCCCAGCCAGCAATCAATGCGGCCGTTAGGTCTCATTGACTGGTCTTTGAACAAATCCGCCCTTATTTAATGGGATGACCTAGAACAAAGGTAGACGAGCCGGACAACAGTCCAACCTAGTCTAACCAGCTTCCTGAAAACTCACTCGGTAATACACCAAGCTCCATGCACCCGATCTTTCCATGAGTACACGTACTATCTCGGCGGAATCTTGCAGGCTGTCGAGCTCGTTCGGTTCTAAAAGTACTTCAGTGCACTTCCAATTTTTCCTGGTTACAGCTCAGGACCGACCTTCAACAAATCGCCCCGAAAGAATCAGTAGCCTATCCGAAACGCTTCGTTCTGTCTCACCGTTGACCACGTAGACAGCCGACCGCTTCGATAAACGAAAGCACCACTCACCATCCATGCACCGAAAACGCTCAGTTTACCATAAACAACATGAAAAGACGTCTTTGATAGATTTCAGATTGATGTTGAACTGTTGAGCTGGTAGCCAAGGTTGGTATCACGCTTACCCAACTCGGCTTACGTTTCGGCGACCAAGCCTGAAAAAGTCGAAAACATTTATAAGACTGTCCTCCCAAACACCATTTCATCCTACAGGGTACTAATCTAGGAAGAGATAGAGAGATAGGAAATAGAGATAGAGAATCATGAAGGCGCAGCTGATTCGGAACCGTGCCTATGGCAGGACATGTTCCACTCCGTCCTGTGTTGTGTGTCCCAATGGGAAGAAGGGGGATTGCATGACCTCTTGAGTTGTCTACAATATGTCATGCAATGAGTGTGCTGATGTCCACATAGGGGAAACGAGCAGGCCCCTATCAGGATTAAGGAGCATTTGGACGGCCTTAGAAAGGGCAATGTCCGCACACTCCACGGGAGAGCACAGGGTTCGATGCCATGCGGGCGCAATGCTGCAGGTTGCTGTGTCGACTTTAGCTCGAGAGAGTGATATATCGGCGCGCAAGACCCTTGAGGCGCTCTGGATCACGGCTGGGAATCCCAAGGTCAACCGGAAGGAGGAATGTCTTGCGGTAGCCTAAGAACTGGCACCCTTCGTCCAGCTCTGCGGGTTCTAATCTACTTGGTCTGACTCCAGGGTATTTAAGTCGGGTTGTCTCGCAGGGTAGACTCATTCAACCACGTTCAAGTCCAGCTTTGGCTGATGGTGGTCCATCTCGGCATCCACCTTTAACGCCTTCCGTTCCTTCATAACTGTTATGTTCGATCTTGTCCCTATCTCTCCTTAAGATTAGTACCCTGTAGGATGAAATGGTGTTTAGGACAGTTCATAAATGTTTTCGACTTTTTTAGGCTCTGACGAAGGCGAGGTCGCCGAAACGTAAGCCGAGTTGGATAAACGTGATACCAACCTTGGCCACCAGCTCAACAATTCAACATCGATCTGAAATCAATGTGCCAAGGTTTATCGAAAGTCGAACTTGGACTGTTTTTGAAAGAACTTTGCAGTGGCTTCAATCACGTGCTAGCTCCAACACAAGACACAGACCGCTGTTGAACCCTATTTATCCACAACATACTATACACCGAGGAGAAAGAAGAGAGCAAATCGCATCAGATGAAGAAGAGGAATGTCAAGGCGGTCATGGCGGCACAGCAAACGCTTTGTGCTGCTGAACACATACACGAAAGGTGCATCACATCGCATCACGTTCTTACAATAAATAGCACAGAACTCGACAAAAGCACCGGTATAGTACGCTAACAACAAATATATTCTTTTCGTGTAATGGAACAAGTAGAACAACAGAGGAAACGTAAATGTATGCAATACATGGAAACGATCTATGCAATGATTTTGGTAAGTTATTACGGTGCGCAGTGTAGAAGTGCTGGAGGTGTTTAGGTTATGATCTAGACGTACTTAGAATTTAATTAGAATTTACAAGCATCTGGCGAGAATCGGGCAACATCTAGCTATCCTTGTTGAGAGGAACAGCTTGCAACAGCATCAGGGTTTGATATGACTTCAGCGTGGAGATCAGCTGCGATTCCAGCACCGGGTCGGATCGGGTGCAGCTCACAACGTCAACGACGCTCGGATAGAGGGACACCAGCTGCGAGTACAGCTCCGTCTGGGACGGTTCCCTGCAAGGAATGTTCAGTAGTTTTGAAGCATTAATTGGAGATCTGATACCAAAGAGTGATTAAGGATGACGGATAAAGGTCGGCATCAGGGGTGCACATTTAACGCTCAACGATTTAACGGATTTAACGAATTAACGGCATTTTTCGGTAAAATCTGGCTTAACGACTCAACGGAAATTTTTAGAAATTTAACGGAATTTTAACGGAATTTTTTCTCAGTGTGTTTATCACATTTGCCCTTAGTCTTCACTAATGTTGCAGGTCTCATCCTCCCTATTCGGACTGTTCCTTTAAAAACTATTGAAATCACCTAGAATATTTTAATGTTTTCATGAATGTCTTGAATTTAAAAAAAAATTAAATGCATTTCGGGGGCGCGTGTAGCGCAGTTGGAGGAGATGCCGGCTGTCGCGTGCCCCGATACCAGGTTCCTGGTTCGGATTTCTCGCCCAGGCCAACCAAGCCTTCCATCCCTCCTGGGTCTGTCAATTGGTTCCAGACTTGTCTGGGAAAGATAAAGCGCTGACTTGTTCATCGGCTGGCCACCGCAGGTCATTGTATGACTAAATACGCATTCAGATCGCCTCCACGACACTCCGTACAAGTAGAATGCGTGGCGGGGATAGTGATTGAGTAATGCCGCCCTTTATCCATCTAACCTTTGATGCATTTTGGACCTAGAAGTTTCTTCGCCGAGCCCACAAGCACGCCAACGAACCCACAAAGATACTGGTTGAACCTCCTCATAAGATATGCCTATCCTCACCTGGTGTTGCTTATCACCGAATAATTTTGCCCGCCACCTGGAACAGTCCTGACGGAAAGAATGTTTTCGCTCGCTGGACTTATTTTAAACGATTTAAGAAAACGCGAATAACAAAAATTAGGAAAGCTACTTTTCCTGGACGGTTATACGTTGATGACATGTCAAACCTTCTCGGCAGTGTAGGACCGAGACATGACATCGTGTCACGGTCTCGACGTTGAAAAAAATCGATTGGTCCCACACACAGGACACTCGAAAATCGTGCGTTCGACAACTTGTCCACATTCCACTGATAGGCTTTTAATTGTATCTTTATTAAATCTTTATGTAATGTGTGTGATGCGTGTATGTGATGTCCGCATCGAGATTGTATATGCTCATACAACAGTCACTCGAAACGGTTTCGCAAAAGGCTATGAAAGGGGAACTCCGGGTACCTGCCTGGTCGCACATTTTAAGATGCCTTGTCGGTGAGCATCTTGCATGGTAATTCCATACCTCTCTTCTTCCACACCTTGTAGATAATTTGATACTGAAGGCTTATTTACTTTTCTGTGTTTGATGATGATGAACAGTTATTTTACATTGCAAAGTTACACTCCATTCCTTGAACTTCAGCTGTTGACCTTTTAAAGTTGAAACGTATAATGTTTTTCTTGATTTTTTCACTTAAAAGAATGGTTTGCAGCTAATTGCACTTTTTAACGAAATTTAACGATTTACCGGAAATTTAACGAAAATTCTCCGTTAAAAAATTTAACGCGCAGAGTTTTGTGTGCACCCCTGGTCGGCATTAGGCAACCGCTCCGGGAATGCGCCACCCATTGTGCCTATAAGGAAGCAGCGGAAGCAACTCGAACGCGTGTTTGGTCCATACATACTATGACTTTCGGTGGCCAGCCGATGAACATGTCAGTGTTGTACCCTTCCCAAACAAGTTCGACACCAATTCACCGACTAAGGAGGGATGGAACGCTTAGATGGACATGACCCGAACCACAAACCTCGTGGAGCACGCAGCGTCGCCTCCTCCTACTGCGCTACCTCTCGTCTGAGAAGTAGTTATTATGAGTGATAGTAATTAGCTCTAATCTATAGGATCTATAGGATCACCCACCACACCACAGCAAACCTTATCGTGGTGACATCTTAAATACCCTTTTCTCTTAAAGAAATACTAACTGTCGTGACTTTCGCCTCGAATATTGAAGGACGCAGAGTTTCTGAGCCCTCTTGGTCCCGCCGCGCAAACCCGTGTGATACGCAGCATCGATTCGCCGCGACGAAGTATGAACGCGCGCGGGCTTCATTCTTCGCCTGCTGCCGCCGCCCCGGATGGTCGTGTCCGGTCGCCGTCCTCTCGTCAACATCCGCTGGATGTCATGGATTCTGGAGCGTGTTGATTCTACCGCAGTATCGAGGAGGAGCGCAGAGCCGAGGACGAGGATCTATCCTGGCATGGACGCCAGGAGGGGGTAACCGCAGGTGCGAGACGAGGAGCACCGCCTCATGGGCACACGCCCCAGGCAGGACCTCGCCGGACCCTAGCGGGCTGTCGTGGGGGATTCCCCTAGTGAATGCAGGTGGGTAGGTTGCGTGGCACGTAGTCTTGTATATCCTTAAGAGGTAGTAGTATGTGTGGTATAGTAAATCTACATATCCATCTATGCCTGAGGGAGCTACGTGAAGACTGGTGGAAACCAACATCTTTATTGATCGCAATAATATGTGAGAAGGGGAAGGCGCAGAGACGTGCGGGGAAGTAGGCGCAGTCGTAGGCGCCAGGGAGCTAAAGTCCATCGCAGTCCGTCCCAATGGTTCGGCTGGGGCAGCAGGGCCCTATGCAGTTGGTGCCGCGTGGCTGGAAGGGAAAGAGCAAAAGCGTACTTTAAGTCCCCACCGATTCTACCACACACGGGTCTCGGGTCTAGACCACCTTTACCGATGCCGGTGGCGGTCAGCCGGGGCACGACACTAACAAAAGCTAAGTGAGAATCACGTCACTGTTTCAACTCTCGCAAACAAGTTTGGCGCCACCCCAATGCCTCAGAATGACCGGTAGTTGTCTAGGTTGGGAGTAGGATCCAACCAAAATCGGATTTATTTATTTTTAATTCGTATTGCGAACGAAAACGACACGCCTGCTCACTGCAGTCACGCACACCATTAATACTTCGGCTTATAGCCTGAAGCTCATTGGTAAGTGGTCTCCTTATTGGACTTTTGAAGCGCCGTCTTGTAGCTTGCCTGAGTAGCCCAGGAGTCCGCAACAGAGAGGCACGAAGGAGGTCGAATCCCTCATTCACCTCACCACCGAAGCAGTCGATCACCACATAGGGGTGAAATTTCTGGAATTCTTTTTACATGCGGCTTAATCCCCACCGTGGATGTTGCGTGCGACAAAACAGTGCCTGTGGTATATGTAAGGCGTAGCATTGTGCCCGGAAAGCAAAGAGTACGCATTCGAGTCCCGCCTGGCGCAAGAGCTTTGTTCGCAACCAAACATCCATTTAACAACAGCTTAATCCACTCCTACCTGCGGTGCATCACACATCTTGCGATAGTAGCACGAAAAGAAGTACATACATGGCCGGCCCACCTAATTTTTGACGACAAGACCCAGGTGACAGCGCCTTTGATTTTCACATGTCGGGAATCCCGCAGTGTCGAAGGATATCCCCTACTTGCCAGAACGATGTTACTACGAACTCGTCCTCTCTGTTCCTTTCTCTGCAACACTGGTCGTTTCCTAGACATGCGTAAGGGCAGGAAGAACAGTGGAACCGAATAGGTGGGTACAGAGCTCGGACGTTCTCCGCCTTCTTCACTGTTCTCATGATGCTCATGGAACCTTCGCAAACCGCTCGTTTTCTCCTGCCCAGCTCCGGCGCCAGGTCGTTGGCCATGTTGACCTCACGAACATCGTCTTCGTAAGATTCCACTGCACTCCAACGTTCCCACATACACGATTGAAGTCGGAAAGTATTCGCTCCGATGGCTGACGATTGCACTTGGTCAGGATAGGCCAATGTTCTACACTGTTTTTGCTTCTGTTTGTTGTCTTGTGACTTGTGGAATTAACGAAACCACGGACCAGATTCATCAACCGCTTATCGGCCGGAAACGGTGGAAAGCACCGCCAAACCTAGTGATACCACGATTCATCAACATGCGGTGTGGTAAATTTAGGGTCGAACCCTCTGTATCGGATACTACGTAGGCCATTATTGTGAATCCGCGGTGAGATGATAGCGGGGTATCGTTGATGAATCTGGCCCCAGAAGTCTAGCAGCCGAATCTGGTCTAATATCTTGTCACCACATTTTATCGACAACATCGATGAATCTCTGATGGAGTAACACCACTGACCAACCTACCAACCGTCATGTGCTAAATCCGAAATCAGAAATCTAACGCCAACGTAATCGACGATGAAAAGAAAAAAAGGGTTGTCTATGTCTCAACCGACGAGTATGTCCACATCTAAGCATCTTTATGGGCAACTGCTATCACTGAAAACTCACCTAGCCAGTCGACCGATGAGGGAATCTACGGCTTGTAGCGCCGAGGTGATCTCTGCAATGCGCCCACGTGGCAGCCGCAGGTCTCCGATGCCGTTCCAATCACGAACGAAATCGTTCATGACCTGAATGGTGCCTTCTAGAATAGTCACTAAGCGAAAACTGAAGAAAGACTGCTCGCTTATGTACCTGGGAGCATCTCTGAAGCAGACTCGCAATAGCCACGTTTCCTAGTCGACCACTTCCCTCGCTCGAAGTGGAGAGCAGAGCGTCGAAGCACGTGCGGGCCAGCTCCACTCGCTGTGCATGCGAGTCTGAAGCTGGAAACAAATCTCCTCACAAAACGCTCCCACTATACACTCTCTCAGCGATGGCAATGGCCTCTCTTGGGACGCAATCTACCCTTATTCGAAAGGGTAGAAGGACCTATACTCACCCAAGACATCGGTGGGATCAAGCTGACTGATTGATCCTCGATTCAGTATGGAAATGAGACGTTGGACCATAGAGGACGGCAGGCAGGACGCGTGAAGCAGTAACTCCGAGCGCACAAGCTCGACAATCTGGCACTCGGCCAACTCGTCTCGTTTGCGTTCATCGGCTGCCAGCCTTGGGCAGACGCTAAAAATGAGGGACAAATAGGAATACAGGAAAGGAGGCGAACGATGACAGCAAATGAAAATTCAGAAAGAAAACAAACTTCGGTGTAAAGAGGAATTTCTCCAGCGTATCACAGATGGCGGGCCAAAGCGGTGCAAAGTGGTCAACTGAAAATTCTCTTTAATTATAAAACAAAAGAAGGCTGAAAAGGTTTCCGAATGAGCCGCTAAGAAACACCTTGTTGTCGTCCCAGCGGCACTGCTATTCGTAGAACCGTCATCAACGAGGAAGCTGCGAGCTTCCACGTTGTAGGGGAGAGACAGGAGTACTTCATGTAGAGTGGCTCTCCAAGGAACTGAAATAGTGCCAACTTTAGGGAAACAACCACATGATTTTTCTCGCAAATACGAGCAAACTCGCAGTACTTCTAAACACAGGTGACATCCAAACTTAACTACAGAAGACCGTTCTGAGAACAGTATTGTATAATCCGACCTAAATTGACATTACCTTCACGATATCGACTACAACAAGCGATCTGATAATCTCCGGAAAAGCAGCAGTTGCTGAATAGAATTCGACAGCCATACGAAGAGACGTCTCCGCAAACGGAATCACCCATTGCAACGCCCATTCGCGCTGAAATTACAAAATTCAGTCGCAAAGTTGTGTAGCAACAGAAAAACCAGTAGATCCAACGAATACAAGGTCAAAAAAAAAAGATTTTCTCTAAATCAAAATCAATCACAATACGCAAAAAATTGCACTTCAATTTCATGACAGCCTTGCTTAGCCCAACTACCCACATAAAACACATTCCACAAAGTTTTAGGAATCATTTTTGAACCGTGTTGTTAAAATTTTGAATGCATTACTTGCATCACCTACTGTTCGTCAAAAAAAAATCCACTACAAATTAGAAATTTGTCTGAAATAGGAGAGATTCGTGGTGACAATTACAAGTCCGTCATAAGTCAGCAGACAAAAACATATTTCACTTGAACATTGATTATTTTTCAGTGGGCAAATTACTAAACCGCTTGGAGAAAACATTTTCCACTTCACAGCAATCACTGGAAGGCGTCGGTTTTGAACAGAAGGAACAATTTAAAAAGAGTACCATGTAATAGACCAATCACTGAAAAGCCAGCTTTTGATGAAATGTTTTGTGAAAATATTACAATATATCATCTGTTGGCTTCATAAATGTTTATGTTCAACCCCTTTACATAACAATTTTGAAGAATTTTAAAGGCTTAGTACATTAGGATAAAAATAACCCAAACAAAACACATTGTTGAACCCCACACAATGTAGACCCTCCATTCATCTTTCTTTAAATAACTCTTGTGAAAAAATTGCAGGAAATAAAACTGCGAAGGAAAAGCAGGCTACGTTCTTATTCCCCGTTCCTTCGAACTCTTAGTATATAGAAAATTTTCACACTTACATAATCCTTTTGTACAACCGACGACGAGCTGGCTGGTCGAGGAACACCCATCGTTTTCACCGACATCGCACTGAATCTGATCAGCTGTCGAATTTGATCAGCTAGCGCGTCACGAAGCGGACTCCCAGAAGATATGCACTCCTAGAATGATGCGCTCAATACTCTGCCTTCCCAGTCACACAGTAGACTCTCAATTAAAGCTTAGGAGCCAGAGTATAACAACAACAAAAAATGCATGAGCAGCTTCTATAGAAGGATCATCTATTTTTCCTCTTTATTCGCGATCGTCAAAGTTTTGTTTAAAGATCAAATGATATTAGGTCGGACCAAAAGTTTCTTATTTCAAATGACTCTAACTTCAGTCAGAACTAATCATTTCAGCTGGCACAAAAACTACTAGAGCTGGTATATCTGGCGTAGAAAGAAACAATTTCCTACATGTAGAGAATTGTATAACCAGATCTCATCAACTGTCGGAAAACATTTCTGATATCCTCTTGAACGTGGCGGGGGCATTTCTCCCTGAATGCTCTTGAACGAATCGAACGCCTGCATGCTTGCCGAATAAGCAGAATAAAAGCTAACTTTCAATTCCTCATTCTGTAGTTTTTGTATGGATGGGTTTACCGGTGCGTTAGTTACAGTCGAGGCTCGAATGGGAACTAACTTTTTATTCACCTGAGCAATCAAGACAGGTCGTCATAGTTGGATTGTCATTGTGATTCTCATCACATTCTTCTCTTAGCTACTATGATGCTTATTAGATTCCTCAGCGTTGCCTAGTGTTGAGTTATATGAACAATTGGTCATCAGCTACCAAAACGTATCTTTAGGGAGTATCCAAAAAGCTTCGCGAAGCTTCCAGAAGGCTTGTTATTCTCCAATTTATTCGCGACGTATAAAATGTTCGTTATTTTTCCAACAAAAAATGAAATCAGAGATTGTCATTGGCACTCCAATTGCTAAGACTCCAGGCTGTAGAGTAGTGACTAATGGTAAGTTCCTTCCTCTTTGTTCAGCAGCAACTTTCGGTACCTTTCGGTACCAGGATACTATCTCAACGGTAGGTCGGAACGGCGCAAATGTTGTATATGGGCAGAAGCGCCTCTCTCTACGTAGCAAAAAACTGCAGGTATCTCGGCCCCAATACAACTCTGCGCAGAGTTAGGGGCGACGGAAGTCGCGTGTTGGCGCCCTGTTGATTCACGTGCTCCACAGCTGGCGCCGCCCGAGGGATGAGGGCCCGTATCGCGTTTTGGCCCAGTGCACAGGTGGCGTAGTAGGAAGAATTCGGGCTCGTGAACGCGGAGTCGGGAGTTTGAATCCCGCAGACTGCGTTTGTTCTGCATTTTTGCAAAACAAATGTTTATTATATAGGTAATTCACCTAGGGGTATTATAGTGTGTTATAGAGCATGTTTACATATAACATATGCTTCAAACTACAGATTAGCTAAAATCTTCACTTCTGTGTCACTTGTTTTAAGCCTATTTTGTGTGAAGCTATAGTTATGTATCAAGGATAAGGATAAAGGATAAAGAACGGCGTTACTCAATCCCTTCTGGGATGCGCCAGCGCATTCTACTTCTACGGGATGTCGTGGAGGCGACATGAATGCGTATTTGGCCATACAATGACTTGCGGTGGCCAGCCGACGAACAAGTCAGCGCTCTATCCTTCCCAGACAAGTCTGGTACCAATTCACCGACCCCGGAGGGATGGAAGGCTTGGTTGGCCTGGGCGGAAAATCCGAACCAGGAACCTGGTATCGGGTGCACGCGACAGTCGCGCCTCCTCCGACTACGCTACACGCGCCCTATAGTTATGTAACGATAGATATTTTGTGGCACTAGTTAAAAGTTCCTACTCCACCGACACGACTTCGGTTGAAAAAAAATTTCGCTGAAACTTTGTCTAGTGAGACTATTTGGGGTGCTGATCACGAATCTAACATCCGTTTTTGACGATTCGGCTGGATAATGTAGATACAGGAAGGCACAGGATTACATTCTTAAAGTTTCTGCAGGTGACGGCAGGTAGAGACAGAATCGTGAAAAACGGATGACAGATTCGTGATCAGCACCCCAAATAACCCCTCTAAACGAAGTTTCAGCTACAATACCCCTAGGTGGATTACCTATATGATAAACATGGATTTCGCAAAAGTGCAAAGCAAACGCAGTCTGCAGGATCCAAACCCCCGACCCCGCGTTTACGAGCCCGAGCTCTTCCCTACTTCGCCACCTGAGCACTGCGCCTAGCCGCGATACGAGCCCTCATCCCGCGCGCGCCCGTCAGCTCTGGAGCACGTAAATCAACAGGGCGCCAACGGCGACTTCCGTCACCTCTAACTCCGCGCAGAGTTGTATTGGGGTCGAGATACCTGCAGTTTGTTACTTCCCAGGGACAGGCGGTTCTGCCCATATACAACATTTGCGCCGTTCCGACCTACCGTTGAGATAGTATCCTGGTAAGACGTAAGACCACGGGCTAAAATGGGGATAACCGTTTGATCTTTGCTTTTATTACACCTATCAGAATGTACGTTCGTCCATTCTGAGCAAAGATCGCCATCATTCTAACGCTTTCTTATATGTACGTCAAGGTGTCTCGCGTCGTACTTAACCAATGAGTTTTTAGACTACTACTTTCTAGCGTAGCCACTTGATTGCGATTAGTTCTGTCGAACATTCTTCGAGATTCAAGTCATCAAGCTCTATGACATGGAAATTAGACTTTTCGGCTCCTAAAAATGCGCAAAACTCTTTCATTTTCGGAAAAAAATCTTACACATTTTCTATGAAATTATTTTTCTCTGCATAGTGGTATCAAAACAAATTGTAGGACCATTCAAAGACTGAACAGGCAGAATCTTTTGGTCCGACCAAATATATTTAAAATAAGATTAATTCTTCAGCAGCCAACTCACAATACCACGGCAACTCACATTGTAGATAGCCCGTATCGCCTCGAGGACCGCTTCCTGAGTTGGTGACATGTGTGACTGTAACGATTGTTGCACAAACGGTGCTTGCTCGGTGGGAACGGGAACATTTACAAGGCTCTGAAAAATTCATGATAAACATGAAATAAAGTAACAAGAACAACAAGAACATATGACATATTGAGTAAAGACTTCCTTCATTTCCTACACCTACCCAAAGAGCAGTTCCACATTTATAGAAACTATACTTATGCTCTCCCAAAAATTTCGAATATTCGAATGGTTTCGAATACCGAAAATTTTCGAGCATTCGAAATCGAATATATTCGAAAAACGCGATTTTTCTGAACATTCGAATTCGAATACATTCGAAAAACGCGATTTTTTGAATATTCGAATTCGAATACATTCGAAAAACGCGATTTTTTGAACATTCCAATTCGAATACATTCGAAAAACGTGATTTTTCGAATATTCGAATTCGAATATTCGATTCGAATATTCGAATTCGAATGAAAAATCAGGCTGTATTATAGACATGATAGAAGGCAACACAGAAGAGAAAAGGGAAGCAATACATAACGGATCCCTTCCTAGTTAAGCACGAGGTTTTTATCGACAGGCATCTCATAAACCCCCATGTGAGTCGTAAAAATGAGATAGAGAACTTACACGTAGAACGATCAAAGGGCTTATGGAAGCGTCTAATTTCCTTGCTTAGTGGAATACGAATTTTTCTCAAAGGAATACTAGTGTTTTGTTAATTGCTGCTTATGAGGAACAAACGAAAGGTTTACAACACATTTGAAGGGAACATTATCTGGTTGAGCCACTGTAAGCTTCTAGGTCACTTTAAAACAATCCTTTTCGAAATTGGTGGCAGACTGACTGTTAAAGAACTTTCATGAAACAATGCTTTTGCCTAGCGGCAGCTAGTGAAGAACTGACGACAAAGTACTACATGAAAATCTGTAGCAAGTCTGTCCTGCTCTACTACATGAAAATCTGTAGCAAGTCTGTCCTGCTCATCTACAAATGTGAAATATCACACTGTCGATTTTGCGGCCACAAAATGTATTACAAGTAGCTAGGAATAGGCAACCCATGAGGGCCAGTCTCATTTCGTTCTGGTGATTCACCCAAGTAAGTGGTAGGAATAAATATTTCTTATTTGCGATGAACTTGTGAATGTAATTATTCTCCAGCCAACATATTGATAAACTACGGTAAACTTTAGAAAAATAGATCGATCGATAACATCCGGCCGACATACACTGCCTCCCCTTTGTGAAGTCCGGCATACGGCCAACGTATCCATGCGAATCCCACTTCAAGCAGCCAATTCAGAACAAAAATCGATAAAATCGATCGATAACATCCGGCCGACCTACACCGCCTCCCCTTTGTGAAGTCCGGCATACGGCCGACGTATCCATGCGAATCCCACTTCAAGTGGCCAATTCAGAACAAAAATCGATAAAATCGATCGATAACATCCGGCCGACCTACGCCGCCTCCCCTTTGTGAAGTCCGGCACACGGCCGACGTATCCATGCGAATCCCACTTCAAATGGCCAATTCAGAACAAAAATCGATAAAATCGATCGATAACATCCGGCCGACCTACGCCGCCTCCCCTTTGTGAAGTCCTACCCTATAATATAGCTTTTGCGGAACTATAGTCGTTGTAGAAACGAAATCCAGAAGCAGAGCATTCAGACCAGACCGGAGGTGCAGAAGAGCATAGCGTGACGAAAATTACAAAGCCGACTTCATGAGGTACTCTTCTGCACCAGGAGACACCCGACGTGACAGAAGACAGAAGCGCACCCTGCTGACCCTCACCCCCATTCTGCAGACATTTGCTAGCTTGCGGTCTCAGACTCTTAACTGTAGCGTGAAGGACAAATAACGTCCGTTTGAAACGCCGCTTGAACCATCATTTTCAATTTTTTTGTTAACAATTCCTACTCTTCCTCAGCCGCATTGCAAAGGCGCAGTAATAAATGTGGAATGCTTGGTACCTCCCAAACAAGAATTTACCTTTATCCTTTCTTCTGCTGTCCCTCATCCTTTACGTTATTACCTTTACGGCGAAAATAGCTTTCAGAACTGCTTGAGTGGAATGCAAAACTGGTCCAGATCAAACTAACCCTTATGTCCATACTCTAAGATCTAAAAAAACGTCTGATACTATATAGCAGCGCGCTAAGAGCTGTCGATCGTCGATGTGTCAGAAATTACTGACAGGAACAGGTGCATAAAATTAGCGTAGAATAGGTACACAAAATACTGGAAAATATCCAGACGTCTCCAGCGAGGGCCTTAATTCAGAAGACCATGTCACAGACTGATCAGGCAATCAATATCGGTTGATACTATCCATACTTTTATCGGTGAAAGTGGTTTTCTCTCAGAGTTCAATAATCGGGGTGACGACATTACTGGTCCCCTATCGGTCATTCACCACTGCAGCGATTCTCCGTGGAAAATTTTTTGCAATTCAACATTGTGAGACGTTGTGGAAGTTCTCCCTCTTAACAGGGCTTTTCGGGAAGTGACTAGTATCGATGAGGCGCTCAGTATCCGGGCACCGAGCCACCATCGTACCACAGCTTTGACTCACAGACAGAACCGTTTTGGCGACCCAAATTACCCGAGAAACCCACCAAGCCTTTTCAAAATACGCCGATACACAAATTCTTGTTGGGCATTCGAATGACACTTTTCGAATACTCGAATAATTTTTGCTTTCTGGGAAATTGCGAATATTCGAATGGTTTCGAATACCGAAAATTTTCGAGCATTCGAAATCGAATATATTCGAAAAACGCAATTTTTCTGAATATTCGAATTCGAATACATTCGAAAAACGCGATTTTTTGAATATTCGAATTCGAATACATTCGAAAAACGCGATTTTTTGAGCATTCGAATTCGAATACATTCGAAAAACGCGATTTTTCGAATACTCGAATTCGAATATTCAAATTCGAATGAAAATCATTCGAATACCTATTCGAATGGGCCATTCGAGCATAAGTATAATAGAAACTGACGACACCAAGCACTGTTGCACTACGACAAACCACTCACTTAAGGATCACTCTTTCTCTGGGCTACAAAGATCTATAAAGGTTAAAAAGGCTAAAAATTTTAATGACATCGATAAAGAGAGTCTGCGCGATATTGTGTAGACGGAATTTGCTCATAAAACGGTTTTAGCCGACAAAGAAGTTAATTGTTTTCGTCGCAGACAAGATTGGTACCAATTAACTGCCCCTGCTTCAATGGAATGCTCTGGCTGCACGAAACCAGAATTTAAATCAATTCGTGGTACACACCTCAGCCTAGGTCTCTTACAACTGATCACATGCCCCCATGGAGGGATAGTATGGTAAAAACGATTTCTTACGGATATCAGGAAATTATATACTGACTTAACACTGCTAACTAAGTACAATTTGCTTTATATCAAAGAATCCAAAAACCTACCTCAAGTACGGACGGCAACTGCTCCGCTTTCAGCTCTTCTACGGAGATGTGTCGAGCCACGTGGTCGAAAAGCGATGGGAAAATGTGAAGAAGCGTAGTCAGATGCGATGGACCGGGCACGTACGTTGATTTTTCGCCTCCTGCAACGGTAAACGC
Organism: Heligmosomoides polygyrus polygyrus; assembly: GCA_947396885.1. Classification (NCBI taxonomy): domain Eukaryota; kingdom Metazoa; phylum Nematoda; class Chromadorea; order Rhabditida; family Heligmosomidae; genus Heligmosomoides; species Heligmosomoides polygyrus. The sequence goes on along the minus strand of OX377201.1, from coordinate 25,598,189 downwards.
TTTGTAAAAGAGGGTGCTTCGTAGTAAGCTACTAGATTTTCAGCACACCTTCCAAAATCGAAACGCCACTTCCCATCCGAGCTAGACCTCGTGATATCCGTTGCCAAGCCTACAAATCGTACAAATAATCTCATAATTTAATAGTTTTCCAAGAAAAAATATTGTGAGCCTCATGAAAAATTAAAATTAATTAAAATTAAGATTAGAAGGAAGCCGTTCTCCAGCACCCAAATTAAAAAAGATTCTATCTCAAAAATGGTATAGATAAAAATAACGTAGATAACACGACAGACGATACAAAGATAACAGAAAAGATAGTATCTCAAATATCGAAAAAGGGTAACTTTCTCCGGCCGAATTTTTGCAAAAAAAAAAGATTAAGAGAAAGTCCATCCTCATAAAATTGAGATTATCTTACAAAAAAATGCCAATTATTTTTCAACGAATGCCCAATCCAAACGATCTGCTCATGATGGATTAAATAAATAAATACATAATGAAACAAACGAAAGCGAAAATGAATAAATGGATATAAAGAAAACCAAATAACTGAATGAACCAACATTCCAAGACTCCATCCACTGAGGTTGAGGAAGAAATGGCGCGACGTCCTCAACAGAATTGTCCGGACTGCAAATATTCAATAGAGACATTGGAGTTGGTAGCTCAGGCAATGATGATAGAGAAATTTAGGTTGGCAATTCCGTAATAAAAGATTTCGAGCTGTCAACAGAATTGTAGGAAACCATTGTCAGTTAGGATCCACACTACATTAAAAATCAAGGAAGTATAGAATACAATGGAAAGTCATAAAAAACAGACCTGCTCGCTCGTTCTCGAGTGTTTATATCCAATGTTTGCGCGGATATCTTTCCAAGAAGAACTTCCTAGGAATGACAATTATGAGGAATAACAACAGCAACAACAATAATAACTGCCTAACTATCCTACTTAGTCACTAAGCATAGCAATGCTTCTAAATCAGTTTTGCAATAAAGAACAACATTTCAGAGGGTGCAGTATGTAAGAAGAGGAAGGTTGGTAATGAGAGACAATTGCTCCCAAATTATGGCCCGTCTACGGCCTGGTATGGTGAAACCCAAACGTGCAAGCAGCCCTCACAGCCAGCCAGACCTGGCCACTTTAGATGCGAAACAGTTATGACTACGTGGTATTGGTGTAATTATAAAGGTTCTATCGGGAAAAGGCGCATAAGCAACTCAATACCTGCTTTGGAGAACCCAGAAACTAGCGTGATTTTACTCTACTACAAGAACAACTGCTTACCTGAAAACTTTTTATCGCCGACAACGAGAGCTCGGCATTATGGTAGCAAGATGCCCACTCTAGGTAGGACAGCAGCGCCTCCCATGCTGATCCGAAATCCTCTGCAAGAAATGTTTTCAAAAAATCTCGTTTGACCGGCTGGGAATAGGGATGGGAATACTACCACAACGGGTTCAACTTACCAAGCGCTAAGAGAGCTTTGCGTTGCGCAACGAAAATCTTCGCTGCAGCTGATAGGGTGTGGATACAGGTCTCGGTCCACTGCTTCTGTTGGGTGTCCCGAGAATGATGCATCAGAAGCGTTCCGCTCGCACGCTCTGTCGACGCGCTTCGCGTCTGCACTCGTACACGGTCCAACAACGGCATGATAATCTGCAAGCAACCACGCTTTCAGTTCGTGATCCCGGAAGTTTGAACAATGCTGCACCTATTGCACACAGACTAGGATTTCAGCTGCAGCAAGTCACAAGCAGATTCACACCTTACTTGGTGTTATTTGTAAGGATATACTGTAAGTAGTCAAAAATAATTTTTATTTAGCTACAAAGAAGAGAACACTACCTGCCAAATCATATGGTTCCACGTCGAAACCCGTAGAGCATGACCATGAGAGGCTACCGTTTGGAGAAGCGTCTGGCAAGCACTCTTCCTCACAGACGGCCGAACATCTACGCACAACTCGGACAGGCACGTGTACAACACCAACCAAACCTAAACGCGTAGGTTAGCTATTGCCACTGGTGCCACTCGGTTGATCCAGCGATAAAATACTGGCAAGCCGGAATCAATAAGCAAATTTGAAATGATGAAAGGAGACGTTGCTCGCTCCGTTTGGGGTGGGTCACGCATCCTCTTCGCATCTCGATATCGTGGAGACTATTTGAGTGGATATCTCGGCTATACAATGAATTGCGGTGGCCAATCGGAGGAAAGATCAATGCTTTTTCCTTTCCATACAAGTATGAGTTCAATTCTGGCGTGGTTGGCGTGGACGAGATGAGAACCAAAAACCTCTATTCAAACAGCTGACGCCTCCTTCGACCCTTCCGGACATCAAACCAAGGTTATAGCAAGGTTCTCACAAATTTTATGGAAATCTCTGCACTTAAACGTCTTCCACTGATAGGATGACTTGACAATTCCCAGCTATGTAAAAAAATATCACGATAGAAGATGACGAAAAAACGACCTGAATCCGGAAAGCCAAATTCGGATTCTAAAATTACTTCCTTAATGAAACTCAAATACAGCCTCTTCAAAAGCTACAAAGCTTTGGCCCTATTCTGGAGCATTGACGGCTCTTTTAACAGATCAGACCCCGAAATAGATACTCCACATAACGGTTGCACAAATCAGTGGCTATTCCAATGAACTCCAAATCCTTGACAGTAGAGAGAGAATGACGCTATAATAACTGCTGACTAATACTGAGTTGTCCATGAAGTCTAAATAATTTGTTCAAAAGAAGAGTTAACAGTGAAAAAATAAGGGACCAACAGTATGTTCGACACCAATAAGACAAATAACTTGAAAATTACCTTCTCGGAAGCATTAGCACCAACAACCTCACTTCTTCGAAACACGAAATCCGAGATGGTCCACTGAAAAACACCCATTTATGACAGGGAGATACGCTATTGTTGTAACATTTTATGAGGGGCAAAAGCATACCAGCTGCGTCAGCGCTGACAAGGAGATATTGTGGTCAACCGTCTGCTTGCCGTAACGTGCCACCGCTTCCACAAGCACAGAAATGCAGTCGAACGGAAGTGACTGGAGAAAATCAGCTGCCACCAATCTTAGGCCAAGATAGCCTTGACGCACCAAAGCTTCATCGCAACTGAAAGGAAAATAGATCTAGCTCTCCTTCAAAGGATATCATCTTAAAAACTCAATCAAATAAGCAAATGTCTGAACATCCAAAAAAGTGGTTTTAAACCAGTTCTGGAAAACCAGGCGAAACTAGCGACCCTAATTTTTGAAATAAAATTCTGTTTGTTGCTGTTTTTGTTGAGAAGTTAACAGCCTAAATTAAAATTTCAGAGGCTAGACATACTAACTTCAAGATATATTGAAACAATCCAGCGTTTCTAGGCAGATAAACAGTAAAACGACGAACTGACACACCAGTTCTCCTCATCGACAACGGCAGCAACAATAAAGATGACATGCTGCCACATATCGGGGATGAGCTGAGCACCATCGGTCTGGAGCAGCGCCATGAGACAGTCGAGCTGACGACGTTGAACATCCGGTTGATGAATCGCGCACATCGATCGCAAAGTTTTCAAGGTGATCAGCTGATGCTCCTGAAACCCGAGGATACCTAACTGATTAGAAGATCAGGAAAAACTTCAAGGCACTTACTGCTTCTGAGAGGCTTGTCTTCGCTTTGAACGCCTGTTTGATAATACTCGACAGTGCAACAGCGGCCCATTCGCGAAGAGGGGCAGACACATGTCCACAGATCTGCAAATTTGACAGTCAACGCCTAGTAGAGTTTCTATATATCTATAGGGACAGCATTCTTAGGTAACTAGGAAGCACTCTAGTTCACCTAATGCCGTTTCCTCTCTAACCTGCTCTGCAGCTGAAATCTAAATACCGAAAGGACCATAAAAATTGGTGAAAATTCGAGAAACTGACGCGATGTTTACATTTTCATGCAGCGTCGATGCTTGTATCAAATAAATTTCACCTTGATAAAGTGGCCAGTAACACGATCCCAGAATACTTGTTGACGATGAAGGTTGAGAGAGGCGAATCGAAGCAACATCGCTAGCGGAAACAACGAGCACTCCCTGCCAGTCGCCGCCACAGCAACGTTTTCATCCGATAACCTGCAGCAGGGGCAGAGTAGTGCGAGTAATGAGACCCCCAGAACTTCCTAATCCAACCATAAAGTCAGAATGTCTAAGAATCACGCTACATCAACCAACACCCGTAATAGCTGTCACAACCAAAGACAAAAAACACCTGAATCGTACATAAGTATAAGGAAAAAGCAGCACATCCTACGACACTTCAAGATTTCAGCTACTACTCAGCAATATTTCCCTCACTGAATCCCTTCTTCGCATGTCCGCCAAACTACGGGTACCGCCTGTTAGACAAGACAAAGTTCTGGTTTCCTTAAGCTTTCCGTTCACAGCTTCTTAACCTTCTTAAATCAAATAACCTACTAGGCCTAAAGGTGTCGAAACCAACCACAGTTCAACAATGTAAGTTGATACCCGCCGTATCTATCCTAGTCAGTGGGGGGGGGGGGGAGTGTGCATAACTAAAAATTATGCAACAAACTGACTTGGGATTCATGGAGCGGGTTCTAGAGGACAAAATAAGGCTCAAGCCGACAAAATTCACAAAAAAAAAACAAGATATTGCAACAAAAAGAAAAAATCCACCACGGTTGTAAAGCATTGTGCGCCCCTTACAATGATGGATCCTGGTTAGAACATGTCAGGTGGCGGTCAGCACTCGGTATGCGGTTTAGATGCCCTTCTTACTAAGTTAGGTCCCGGTTATAACATGTCGGACGGCGGTCAGCCGTATTTGAATACGTCTTGCTCGCCGAGACGTACGACCGCGGGTATTGTTGGTTTTTTGCTTGTATGTGTTTTTCTTTGTTTGCTTTTTGGGTCCTGTTCTGTTCTCTAGAAGCCGCTCCGTAAATCCCAGGTCAATTGGTTGCGTAATTTTTATTTATGTGCCCTCCACACCCGACTAGGATATATCCTAGTCGGGTGTGGAGGGCACACCCGACTAGGATATATCCTAGTCGGGTGTGGAGGGCACATAAATATCCTGTCCATGACTTACACATTACTTACGCCTTACTTTATTGCTATATGAAACGCTTCTTTTGACGATGAGCACAGGGTTTAAAAGACTTCTTTCAGGCTTGGGAAGCCATTTTCTATCCATAGGAATTCTCCTTTATTTATTTTTTTCAAAGCTGAATTGTGCGTTACAAATTAGGAGCATTTGTTTCTTCACAGCAAAAGTACTAACGGTAGATGTGACGCACCCCATAGTTTGAGAGTACATTCCGTATGTCAACTATAATCCCACTCCATACGTGAACTAGCCAAACTCCCCAACACTCACCTCATCATTGCCTCGATGGCCTTTAGAAGTGAAGCATCCGAAAGAGACACCGATGCGCAAGCGACTTTGTCGAGCAGTGAAGCCTAAACGCATCACAACTCCAAGGAAACATGGAACACTCACACTCTACTAAGAAATTAAGATTAACGGTTGGGCGTACTTACAAGCACGGGTATCTTCGTCAGTGCTGCTGTCGTTATCACATTTGCAGAACTACCTGAAGAAGAATTAACAGTAATATTATCGTTAGAACAACGTAAGCTTCAAATGAAGTAAATCAAAAAATGAAGACATGTTGAAAAGAACCGAAGTTCGATTCACCAACTCTCTCCCGACCCCATTTTCTGTGGAACACCTAAACAACTGCTTAAGCTTCCTAATTAACTATTCTAATACCACTTAAAGAAAGACAGTGCAGCAGAGGGTAATTATATATCTTGCCGGGTTTAGCGTTTTCCACTGAGAACCGCTAAAGAAGCCATTTTTCACAACAACAACATACCCTGCTGATCGATTTCAGCTTTCTCCCGTGAAAATATACCCGTGGAAGAAGGTCGAATCCCAAGAAGCCAAGCGACATGCTGACACGTCAACAAACTAAGATGCCTGAAAGAAGGGGCACATTTCGAAGCCTTGAGTCAACATAGTGTGAGAGTAGAAAACCATACCAGAGCTCATCCAGATTCGCAGCATGCGCGCAGATTGAACTGAGCAGAATGCAAGACGCTTGCAAATTCCGAGACGTCAGCTGCAAATTGTTGATTTTACTTGATCATAGCCTAATGAATTAAAAGGCTATACCACAACTCACCATCACCTGGTCGTTCCACTTATCAGGTGCAACTACAGACGACGGACAGGGTGTGCCAGATGCAACAACTTCGTGTAAAGTAGATGCTGCGTCGAACACCAGCTCCTCTACCGATTCTAAACACCGAGAACATTTTATTAACGTTGGCCATGTAAAGAGCGAATTGATTGCTACTGCTAGCTAGCTACAAGATCTCTGTGGTGACACTGTTCTAAGCGAGTTCAAGAGAAGCAGAATTTGATCTTAAAAAATGTTCCTCGTAAAAAAAATAGGACACGAAGACAGTTCCTGAAAATTAAGCCGTCTCAATCCTGCGGCCGAATTCATCAACGATTAAACCCGGAGGTGTGCGGGGTAGGAGGGAATACTGACGGTCCTCGTGGGTATCTCCGCAATCCCTCGAGGATTTTTTTCTTTTTCTTCGGTACTGATGAGCACGGTCCCTGATTTCGACCTCCGTACAACGAAAAGGGTGAGAATGGTGCAAATGCAAATGTGACAGGAGACATAACCTCATTCGGCATTATGAGCCGGTTAATTTCCCGCCCTGAGTAACGGAGTTTGATATACCGCGGGTTAACATATTCGCTCTGCAACAGGGTGGTGCCGAATACTTTTGTGCCTCTGCTTGTCTTCTTCTTCGTAACGGCTTGAATTTGCTGATTTTCAGTCCTAGTACTTCACCCCACCGCCCACCCTCACTCGGTTTCACTGTTGTAGATCAATATGGACGGTAAGGTATCAGGGTAAATCCGAATATCCTCACTTAAATAGTTGGTGTTTCAAAACAGTACCTAATGCTTCGTTAGTTTCCTTTAAGGTCCTACTCTTATGCAAGAATGCTTAGTGAACCCCTTACCAACGCCAAAATAAACGTTATTAACATCCAAACTCTTCCCTAAGCGCTACGAATACTTCTAGCGGCCACTTGGGCATTTAGCAAATACGGTTATTAATGGTGAAAAAGGGAGGCATCCGGAGTTTCGAACTTCGTAGACGTTCGAAGATCAGAAACGCTGTCGCATGGGCCAAGTCATCGAAAATTAGGTGGGCCGGCAACGTAATGCGTTTCGCGGACACCCGCTGGATGAGAGTGGTAAGCAACCGGATTCCGCTGGATATCACGAGAACACCTTAACGCCCACCAACGCGTTGATCGGATTTTTTCTTGAAAGGCCTGGACCAACGATCCGACGCTTTTCTCTCGAGCGAGAATCCATTGGAACATTATTGCGTGTGTCAACTTGAAACTATAGTCAATAGATGCTCAGTTTTCTCTAAGCACGACTCCTAGGCATGCAAAGTGATGTGTCTGCAGTGAACAGCAGAAATGAAGGCTGCTGTTAATCGATTCTGAGAGATGTACTACGCACGCATTTTACGTTTACAAGATGTCATAGAGGGTATTGGTAGGGCCTTTTGTGGTATTTGGTTGCCGCAGTCTCTTGTGGGAAGCAGATAGGACCGTAGACAACAGCATTTCACCCTTCCCAAACACCTGTGGTTCTGCTTTACTCATCGAGAGGAGAAGAGAATCGAAGGTAGATAAGCCTGAACGCTAGATTGATTCCTACTGCACTTAAGAACCGCTGAACTTCGCTAAATGGCTCTGTTATATATCCATGATTCCTTATCCACTACGGCATTGTTGGCTGTCTTATTATTATTTTTGTTAAATGCTACCTTATGCATGAGCACCTCCAAGGTAAGATCTAATGCGGTGGAGGGTAACTGAATGAAAAAGTCTTGGCAACCAGAATGAATTCACGAATTAGAGCACTTACGGTCACTCGTCGGTGCCTCCACTCCGGCATAGTTATGCAGGTACGTCACAGAGGGGACACAAGCACAGCATAGGACGTATAGGCAGTTCAGGCTGGCGGGAATCGCTTTCAACTTGCATCCAACCGATATCAATGTCGACAGCGCACAGAGAAGCTGATCCGTTACTGTCTCATCAGTACTTGAACACAACAAAAATTGGGACAACGAATATAGGAGACGGATGCGTTGCAAAGCCACTAGACAAACCTCGCAGACAGAAGAAAGCTTAGAGCGGACAGTAAATTCGGTTGACAACTGGCGAAAATCGCATCAGCGACGTGATCGTTGTTGTTCTTGTCTCCGTTATCTGAAAATGCCAACCTGGTGATGTCCTAGGATGGGTTGAATGATTAACAAAATAATGTACCCTGCACACTCAATGCATCCACAGCTGCATACATAGCCTGTACGAAGTCAACCAATGCAGAGTTAGCACGTGAGACCACATAGCCGTCTGGCAGCACTCCAGCCTCGTGTCTCTCCAGGCTGTCTAACCTAAAACGTGGAGCATCTAGAACCTGGAACGCATCCCTCGTCGATAACTTACAATATGGACTTCTTTGCCGATAAGTGTTCCACATGAGGATGCCACACATTCGAGAAGTAAAACCCAGACGACCCCCTTGGCTGTATCACATCAGAATCCACGTCTGTTTCAGCTGAAATTACTGTTTAATTCAAACTTCTTGGGAAAGCCAGAATCTCGAGAGAGAGAGAGAGAGAGAGAGAGAGAGAGAGAGAGAGAGAGAGAGGCTGCCGCAAACCCTCACCTGAGCTTATCTTTGAAGGCACAAAACTTTGCTGGACAACACAGAAAATACTATGCGAAAGATGCTCCAGCACTTTGACCGAGTTCGAGCGGGCATCGAAGTTCTCACACAGCCACCTAATTTGGTCAACAATGATCAGCGATATTTATGTGGGTAGTAAACTCTGCTCACGAACCTTACGATGTCTGGCCTCACAACAACTCGATGAAGAGCTTCTAGCGAAAGGGCCCGTTGCCAGCCTCTACGGTCAACGTCCACAAACTTTATCAACGAAGACAGAAAAATTTCGCACTCAGTTGGCTGAAAATTGTCTAATTATAAGAAGCCGGTAAACAATTCAAAAAAAAGCGAACAAAGCTATTTGGCTGAATTGAACTTGTAAAGACCGAAAGGGACAGCCGTTAAATACCCTCAAAGCAAAAAACTATGGCCTTTGTTTACCACGAGTATGTAACGAGTGTTCCAGTAGGCTATGTGTACGTGAGAGCTCCTCTGGTACGGCACGAGTAAACTGACTCATAACAACTGCGTATGCATTTATACAATTGCACGTCAAATTGGACACATATGCATTCAAACTGAAGCGCTCCCAAATCAGGACGTACATTTTCCAAATTTATCCAAACACTCTTTAACCCATTGACGACCGCGCGGTAAATCGCGTGTCTGACGCGTGGGACCGCGCGCTGGGACCGCCTTGAGGCTCGACTCTCGTGCATTCACTACTTCACGGTATTTCAAATGAAGCTCCCTCTCCAATGGGTGAGCCACATATTGGGAAAGGCCGGAACAGGTTCGAAGCAAAACGTAGAAGATGTATTTGCTGCTACGAAAAGGTCAGCACAGAAAAGGGCGCACGTTCGTCACGAATCGTGCAAATAAGGTGACCACACGACGTAGCAAGTGTTTGAAATATTTTTTCTAAATTGGGTTCAAGTTTTTCGCAAGAAATTTGACTAGTTGTCTTAACCATGACCATTTTTGTAAGATATACGTAGCTGTTCGTGAGTAGTATCTATTTATTTGAGGTTTGAATAGTGTGTTGTGCTGATTTTTTTTCGCTTTCGTTAGAAGTAAATGATTCTCGGACCACTGTGCAGGTAGCATTGGTAGGATCCAACGAATCTAATGAATACTAGTAAACGATGAAAAATCGAGGAAGTGGGCCGCAGTGAACATTTTTTTAACCGCGGACCGAAATTGGGCCGCGCGGTCGTCAATGGGTTAACAAGGTCAAAACCCATTTTGGATTTTAAATATTTACTGCCGCCTTCTACGAAAAACCTTATAATTCTCCTGCCAGAAAAGTGAACGCGTACGAGTTTTCACACATAATTTAATGCCTGGTGCAAGAGGGTTTTATCGCAACAAAACCGTAAGAGCCACTTGAAGCTTCGAACAAATGGATTTGCGGAAAGCAGCGATGTTTCGGCGTGCTACAAGAAAAAATCGCAACTTGCACTCTCGTGTAATACCTTTAATTGATTAATTCGAAAAATTCTGTTTACGGGTGTCACGCACTATTCAACGATATATAAGACAATTGCAAGAACTACGCGTATAATTGCTTCATAACTTTAACTTTTTACACCATAGATCAGATAAACAGTAGCACAAGTGCAAGGCGCGATGTGCCTTTTCCTACGGCACACTAAACAATTCTATTCTCTCGCATTTCAGGATAGGTCTCTAACCATGCCTCCATAAAAAAATGTTTTACGAAAATTCAAATACTGTGTTCACTATTTGCGCCAGGTCAGTTGCAAAAGTTCAAAGAATGTTGTAGTCGTTTTGAAATTGAAAGTTTACTGCCAACCTCCTAGAGAAGGCCTGAATTAATTTGGCAGATTCCCGTTCTTAATGTTAAATATGTTCACCTTGAAAGTGTCCAACTCACTTTGAGAAGTGTCCAGCATGATTTGAAAACTGTACAGATTAGCCGTGAAAATGCCTTAGTAAAACCTAGTTTAACAAAAAACGCTACCTACAGACGTGGTGAACTAAACTATGGATCACACCTACGAAAACTTACGACTCACAATCCAAAATGTCGTGTCGTAGAATGTCGTAGATCGTAAAAAATGCCAAAAATCGCCGTAAATCCTAAATCGTAACTGCGCACACCCCTGTTGCCTCATGATCCTACACTAAAGGTCACATGGTAAAAAGGCTCCTAACTGCATTGCCTAATGCAGTGCTGATCGGCATACATGTCTGCATAAGCTCATTACAGAGAAGGAGGCAAGCATCTTTCGGCCATCTTCCCAATTCAGTCTCACAAGCTGGTAAGTTATGTAACTTAATAGTACCCCAAAATCGGCGCAAATAGGGTCCGGGGGGGGGGGTCACCTTATAAAAAGTGTCACCAACAAGAAAAAAGGAGACAAGGCAAACTGATAGTAAAGAAAACAAACAAATAATGCTGTAGTTCTGTTCTGTGCTCTCCTTCAGATTTAGGCAGGGAAAGGGACTCCACGGTGTGGCTCAAGTGACGCATCCGTGTTAAAATTGTCTACATCCTGGTGTTCCTTCCCTTGTCCAATTAGGAAGCACATAAGACGCGGATCTATAATCGAAACGAAGAGATAAGAGTGCATTTACATTCACTGTATGTAGATATTTGCCACGACGGCCCGCCGCGCCATGCTGTGGTGACCACCTCCCCCAGACCCTATTTGCGCCCCAAAATCTTCACAGAAATACCTGTTAGGAGCTTATATCTTCCTAGCAGAAGGCGAATTTCCACAGCTGACTATGTGCTCGAAAACAGAATTGCACTTAAGTAAGTGCGGCTGTAATTTGAACTCACCAATAATTGATGATAGAGCGAAATAAGACACAGAATTATTCGGACAAGGCGCATTGCAATAGGAAAATATGGCCGGTCGGTTGGCGAGCTGATATTTGCAGATGATCGCGACGATGGATGTTGAGACGAAACCTGAAAAGTTCCTGTGTATGAATAACTCCTTCGCTATGAACCCTTGGACTGAGATGTGTTCCCCATTCTGTAAAACTTAGCAGGATGGGCTTCGCAAGCAATGAAAGAGAACGTACATGTGCCGATTTCAGACTCGGTGAGAACAACTTGATGACAAGCGGGCAAACTTCTGTCTTCAAAAGTTCGCAGAACTCAGGGTGCTGAAAAATAGAGCCATACGCACTTTTCCCAGGTGTTCCTATGTAACGCCGTCGGTTGAAAAAAGGACTTTAAAATAGCAAGGCAATTCGTAGCATACCCTGAAAAACACTCCAGGATAACTCTTAAGAATGTTCTCAATCAGCTCCAGGCCCAGTGTTCTCGTCATCTCATGTATTCCTACAAGCCATACACTCGGCTTCGCGTTGATAAGCAAGCACAGATCCTGCAACTCTAACCATCATCGATGAATCTTGACGATAAACTTTCTGCCTGACTACCTTGAACAGCAAGTAGGCGTCAGCAGCACACGGTCTCAACGTGGGAGGTGCCGATCTAGGAGATGGCCGCCCACCAGAAGAAGGCACTACTGTTAGTTCGGTGCTGAACACGCCGTCCTCCTAAAACATCAGATTTTTCAGAACCATTCAGAAAACTAAATGAAGTAGCTAAAAGGTTGTAGACGAACCTGAATGACACGCTCAAAGACACATCCGACTAACTGACGAACTGCTGCTGAAGCCGCGTTAATAACCACCGGATCTTTTGCGAAATGCATCCGGAAGCACATAACAATGCACTGGAATAAGACATTTGAGCGTGACCAAAGACAGCTAACGGCACAGCTTTATTTTAAACCCAAAAAAGCTTTAAAAATTGCGTTATTGAACAAAAACGCCAAAACCACTAAATGTAGACCCTTTTCCCATTTTCGACTGTATCTTTTCAAAACACGTGAACCTTGCATATCCTCTCCTAGAAGGTCAAGAATTCGTTCTGAGCACTACTCTCGTGGTTTCTCTTCTTTGAACCCAGCTTGTTTTCCTGGTGCAAAGGCCTTGTCCCGTTACCGAACAAAATGTTCTCGACCTCGGCTCTCACGTAGAATGGCTCGGCTTTATAAAACCCATCCATCCGTTCGTGAACGTTTCAGTTACACTGAAAACTTCTGAAAAAAGTCTGTCACAAATATGGTTTACTTTTGGTTGTGCTCCTAAAAGTTTGAAGGCGGCTTTGAACTTCAGCTCTATGACTTGTCTTCCCAAAAATGTGATTATATTACGGTACATGAAGTTATTGCATACCTAACAAACATTTTTAAACGCTTCAGTATGCTGTGTCAGACGAGGTTTTAGCTCCTCATTCGCCTGTGCTGGTCTACTAGATTGAGCGAATATCACCCTTTATGCTGGATCCTAGCGACTCAGAAGACTACGGAAAGTCGAAGCATCAGGCCGCAAGATCCACCTAAACGCTTCGCCTGGCACAGCCTGCTGACAACACGCTAACTCACCATGCAGAGGTTTCTTTGAAAATAGAAGTTGGGTACTATTTTCTAAAACATTTTTGACCTGCCACAGAAAAATGTCGAGTTCAGTCAACGAAAAGGTTTATCGCTTTTACATAAAAAGATTAATCTTCTACCTCGCCTAATCGAAAATGCTCAATCAAAAGTTGACATTTTCTGATATTGTTAATATCCAAGTCCATCAAAGATAATAAGAATAAAGGTCAGAGTTGGACAATCCCTTTGAGGGATGCACCACACGCATTCGATCTCTACGTAATATCTTGGAGGTAATTTGAAAGCGTGCTTGATCTAAATAATGACTTGCGGGGCGAGCTGATGAACAGGTCAGTGTTTTATCCTTTCCGGTTAAGTCCGGCACTAATTCACCGACCCCGAAGGGATGGAAATCGTGCCTTTACCTGGCTCGGATGCAAACCAAAAGCCTTCAATCAGAGTGCACGAGACAATTCTTCAAGTTGCTAAACAGCCACCTGCCAGGAGCACTAAATCCGTGCCTTCACAAGACATCAGCTAAGCAAAAACTGACTTCAGGACATTGAGAACAACTCACCTTTGCAAGTGTGTTTCCGGTGACTAACAAATCGGCCGAGACCAACGGAGGGACCGTTTGAAGCACCCGTAGCTCCTCACATTCAACTTCAACCAACCCCCATAGTTCGCTGACAACAACATTCGCACAGCTCTGAACAAATGAACAAAATAAGTCGCAGTTGCTAAATTCTGAACAGAAATGACTTCCCTAACACTGAGCAAATGACTAGTACACAAATTTGTAAAAAGGCATGTGGATAAATCCAAAACAGTTTTAGCGTATACAAAACTGAACGAGAATGGAATAGAAACTCTACCGCTTCTAATATCCGATGCTGAACGAGCCGCTGTATACTTTGCAGTGCAATTTGAACAAGCCTCGTCTGACGAGTAGCACAAGCGAGTATGAGCGGATGAAGCAGTTCATTGCTCGCAGCTCGCAGATTGGTCAGTAGTGTCGACTCTCCAGACGCAGTGCTTATATTTCGGACGCGAACGACGCCAGATTCAGCGGCCTGAATATTCGCATTCAGAGCAATAGTGTTTGCGCATTCTAATGAGAATAAAGTTTCCAAAATTAATTCCTCACTTAACAGGCAGTCATAGACAAGCTTAACACGCCCGCGACCACGCGCTTGCGGTGACTGTCACAGTGCAGCACGGTCTCCGAATTTAGACGACGTGCCCCAGAAATCGTGCACTGCGTGTTACAAAAAAATCATGCGCAATGTTTCCAAAAAAGAAGGTGTCCAGGAGAAGAGAGTCGAATTTCAAAAGACGATCCTGGAGGTCAGTCATCGCGTGAATGGTAGGGCATGAGTTCGGCGACGCCTCATATAACAGCTCACACTCGGTGGCTGACTTCAAGGGCAGATCGGCCAACTTCTCACCCTCGCCTCAAGAGTGCTTCTGACACTCTGTGCACGACTTCGGGAACGCGTCGTCCGACTTTAAACACCCAATGCACTTCTGGGACACAGTCCCCTTGATTGAGGCACTTGCTGATGTTACTTCCTGACGGGAGGAGGTTTTTGCTTCGTTCTTCTGATACCTGATCGCGAGTAACCCGCAGGCTGTGCCGTTACCGCTTTCTTGCGATACGCAAACTGCCACCTGCGGTGGTGCCGTCAACGCGCGAACGACGGTACTTCTGCAAGCAGTCGCGAACGTGGTAATAGAAACCAGAAGCAACGCTAATTTGATCAAGATTGGCACTTAGCGTTCCACAGTAAAGAAAAAATCAAGAACTTCATCTCCCACTCATACTCATGGCTTACAACAGCACTTATTTTGAAAACAAATGAACCGAGAAAGCCACGCCGCGGCATTAACTCACATGGCAAGCATAACATCAATACTACTACTTCTTTTCTCCCCATCTGAATATCTGCATTTTGGACGTATCGTTAGATTTAAATTACCAAAAAGGCAGACATCCGAAGTATTGGTGGCAAAGTACTGTGCTTCTTACCTTGAAGCTGTGTAGGTTCCACTCTTTTCTCTTTATTTCTTTGATAAATTATTGGTCTGCAGAGATGATGGACAAGAAATTAAGGGCTTGTGCAGTAACCAAATGAGGTCGCTCGACGGAACGACGGCTGAGACTAGTCCTAATTCTTTGCACCACTCCCTGAATTGTCATCCTCAGTACAAGCAAGACAAAGCCCAACAGGTAGCAAGCTCTTGGTGAGATGCAACGCGCTTCTGTGGGGACAAGCAAATTAATTAATGTAATTTTTTTAAACAAAATTAGTGGAAATGCTGTGGAAATGGGTGTAAAAGACGAAAGCACCGAATAATCTCCGTTAGGCCACCTGTGATTGAGAAGAGAGGGACAAATCTGCCGATTATCACCCAACTCACCGGCTACTGCACTCCAACATTTCTCAAGGAGACAATCGCTTAACACAGTAATCTTTGTACGCAGATGATTATCACCGTTGCAAGGCCTTGATGCTTAAGCTTTCCTAATGTCTCTGAGGAGATCCCAGCATTTGCCGACAAGGTATCGTAACAAGTAGTCCATGCTCCGCTTATGCCACCAGATTTAAGAGTCATTGGCTTCGTTATCAATACCTTAGATTTCAGCACTGAGAGCATAAACCCTGAGTGACTGTACATCTCAAGCTCAGCGCGATCATACCCCAACGTTGAGAATGTCACCCACCTCTTTCACATGATTGTGTTTCTTTTTCGCCTCGGTCGAAAGCTGTCGTAGATCACTGAGAAGAGCTTCAACAAGTTTCCTCACATCCGGTGGTGACAATACCGACATCACGACATATGCACGTCTACACGAAATGATTGAGTAATCTCCAAAGTATAAAACAACAAGTTTCGTAAGGTAGTTCGGTGTTCGTAACCGTTTCTAAATCTTGACAGTACAGTAATGAGAAAATCTTCATTGTTGAGGAAAAGACCATAGGTTATGAGATCAGATCACGTACATGAGAGAGAAGAAATTATGTTTCTAATGCAATATTAGAAGCAGACGACTAGGTTTTCACTATGAACGGAGTAGGCACAAACACGTTTGCTTGAAAAACACCTTCAAAGAGCACGATTACTACAGTGTCACTACACATGATAACAACAACAGGGCATGCAACATTGACAGAAATATCACAGCTTAAGGAGAACGAAAAATGAAACGTACGCATTATTTGGAACTATAATACCCAGAAGGATGAACGCACAGCGTAGACAGCGAGCGCAATTTACATATTCTCTACCACGATTTGAGCTGGCTTTGAAGCAAGTAAACCGATCACATTCTCAGGAATCCAGTGGTGAAAATGCGCAATCAGTCGTTGTACTCCCAGCACGCTTGAGGAAAACGCCTGAAAAAATGAGCATCTGACAGAATAACCCATTCTGTTCACCTTGGAGGTTTATTGGCACTGTTGCAGTTCCGTAATTGGGAAAAATCGCCCAAACTGCGCCTACTATGATTACATGGGGTTCCATCGACGAACTCGAGACCTGTTTCAGTACTACGGAGAGTAGGTAAGGATGGAGAAGTCAGCATCGTGAAGGCAGCTCGGACTTTGTTTCGAGGAGTAAGTTCGTGTGCCGACCAAATATGGAATTTATTTCCTAACATTTCGCTAACACGTTCCATTTTTGTCATTTTGAAGTGTGTAGTTAGAAAACTAAGTCAAAATAGGAAAAAGGAAGAAAATTTATAACTTCTTGAGCTTACCGCACTCCACCGTAATACTAAAGACGACTCGGATTCATCAGAATCCCAAATAACCCCTCGAAGTTGAACCAAAATAATGCCCCACCACACTTGCTACCCAACAATACTTACTGAGCACCTGTACCACCTGTTGTCCTGTTAGTTGCGAGTTGTTCGAACGGGCACCAACAACGTCTCCACTCGTCCCTCTTGCGTTCCAGGGTGGATCAGTGGCTCCTCAATCTCGAAGAACGTCATGTCCTACGTTACTGGCGTTGAACTCCGACCAACGCATAGGTGGGCGTTCTGCCGCTCTTTTCCCGTTCCTTGGAATCCAGTCTCTTATGGCTCTCGTCCAGCAGACCTGTGTGAAGCGCACTACGTGGACAGTCCACGTAATCTTCGACGATTTGGTCCAAGCAACAACGCCTCTATCCCTCAAACGTTGACGAAGCTCGAAAAACCAGGGACTTTCTTTCAAGTCAGTCAGTTTCGCATCACTCCAAGCACCGTTTCATAGATTCCTTGTTAAGTGAAGCATATCACGGGCTCATCACACCTTCAAGAAACCCAGGTTTTTGAGACGTACTTTAGTGCGGAACGGTGGAGTCGAATCCACGGAGCAGGACGTTTCTTGATGTTCTTCACGACTTCTTCTACGCTCTTGAAAGCTTCCCAACCCGTTCTTTTCCTCCAGCCCAGCTCTGGCCTTAGTTCGTTGGCCATGTTGACTTCACAGCCAAGATACACGTGGCATATAGCTAGGTACACATAGAAGCATTCGGAGATGTTCGTTCCGTATAAACTGTCGAATTTCAATAGCGTTTTTCATATACGTTATCACTAACCCAAATACCATTTCGCCCGATGTTTAGACAAACATTTTTTGCCCTCTGACGGCGAGAATGTACAATAGCTCCGTTTGCTCACTGGAAGCATGAATTCACCTCCGTTGTCATAAGATCTCGGGTCCGTCTAGTTCAATAAGGGGTTTACACGAAAGTCTCCGCTGGCCACTGCATCGAAGGATCCAGCCATATTAATAGGATGGCGCATATTATCGATATTAGCTGCTTTCGTACTATGCACCTGAGCCGAACAGCTGTTGATGTATAAACCCTTCCTTACATAGGTTGCCCAGAAACTACTGGGTTGATGCACAAATATTGCGGATTTTTCGCGCTTTTTAGAAAAGAGTCGCGATTTTTTATGGCTCCAGGCAAGAAACGGCAGGGGACAATTCAGCATTAACAATGACGTTTCCCTACTCAGCTCCACGCAGTAGCTGAGAGAAGCGACAAAAACGAGCGCGCAGAAAGAACCACATCGCCTTTCACCACGATAATGCGCGTTCATATAATGAGCATCAAATTCATTGAAAACAATGGAAAGGACCTGCTCCCACCTAACTGAAGCGCTTACAAACGACAAATCGCCGAAGAATTGGCAGGCGGCCAAAATTTCCAGGAATTTGGATCACTTAGAGGCCGATGTAAAGTGTGCATTACATTCAAGAACCATGGTCTCTTTGCTTCGAGTATGAGTAGGAGTCAATTGTTCACCAAACCCATAGGAAACAACTCATGATGACAACGCTCAGTATATTGAATTAAACATGTTTTTGTCAAATATTGCCATTGTTCCCACTAAGTGGGATTCGTTGAGAAAATCTGCAATGATTGTGCATCAATCCAATATTGAACCTCTGCTGCCCAGACCGCTGCCCAGACGATTTCGTTGCCCATAAAAACTTATTGATAAGTACCGTCTCCAATATTCCTTCCTCAGTCTCGACAAGCAACTCACAAAATGGACGGCTTCGAATGTACTTGTCGGGTAGTGGTGAACGAGAAGAGCAATGGTGCAGACTGCTAGACATGACAGAGTTTGCAACAGCGACCACACTGGACTCTCCTTCTTCGGAAACACTGAGACTTCGTGCCATGCTAAAAGCAATTTTAATTCTTTCTTTAGTTTATTACTTCTTTCATGCAACGATCTTTAATTTTCCTTTCCAGCTTTTCAACAGAGCTTATAAAATAACTATATTCAGAACCTGATCAGCCACTTTCTGCTACAGCTAGATTCTCCGACATATCAACGTTCCTTCGACCAACACCCTTTACGAAGGCCACTGAACATTAAGTAGAGACAAATCAAGGTGCCCCGAAGCATTTCAACACCATAAAGAGGATAATTAACAGGAAAGGGTCTCAGGCGTGTGTCTGAAGGGGGAAATGAATACCGCTGCGGAAATCTCCACTCTTCAAATAGTAGAAAAGCATGTTTTTGTTTTTGCAAAGCCCTTGGACCTGCCGAGCTAAGTGCACCGAAAGTTCACTATGGAGCCGAACGCGCGCACAATGCGATACTTCCAAACATCGACTAAGCAGAAAAATGTAAAATACTGCAAGTCAAGAAATCAAACTCCTGTCTTCGTGGCTACGAAACAGAATCCTTGCATTTTTCTGCTTGAACGATGTTTATAAGTTTTGCCTAGAGCGGCTGTCCATAATGAATCTTCAGGGCTCCTAACTCGCTAAGTGCAAGAACATTGCAAAAGTGAAACACATTTTTCTACTATTTGCTGGATGAAGACTCTACCAGTCGCATTCATTGTCGAGGCATACGCCTGAGAGCCTTGTCGAAGAGATACCATGGAGCACCGAAACAATTTTCAAACATTAGATCGAAACAAAGTCTCCACTCCTTCCTGTTTTTCTCTCATAGGAGACCAAACTTTACTGAGTCTACGCTGAAGGTGGAACTCATATAAGAATATATCATTCATTAATTGCTGAAGTGTACGTAAAACGTAATTTTAATTGATGGATCGATAAATTACTTGTCGAGTTTCGAAGGAAAGATTACTCACCAGGAAGGAGTTCCCTGTCGGCGGCTTCAAGCTGCGGTGAATACGGGTAGCAATATCCACTCATAGAAAACCGCGACGCAAAGTCTGAATCAACGCGCAATCAACTTCGTAATAGAGGCACATAACACACTAGCCTAGAGCCGCTAGGATAGTTCACCTCCTTTCCATGTGTACTGCAACAGTTGGAGAGCGCCGTCAATCCGCTTCCAGTGCTGAATGTGGAAGAAGGCGTATGCAATGGCTTCCGAGTCTCCACGTTTCAAATAGTGCTCCGGTGGAAGGATCATTGGGCGCAATTCTGAAAAAATTACGTGATCAGCATAATACATGGAAGCATGTGAGCAACTACAAAATATGGAGTTTGTCGAAGAAACTGAGAAGGTAACCAACCAAGTAGGTAAAGCGGCACATGAGGATTGAACTCGATTGCTCTTGTTATCGCTTCAATTGCTGTTGCTTCTGCTGACGACAGACCCCGTCTTGTGGAAATGTCAGCAACGAATCTTCAGCAAAAAAGGTTGTTGTTGTGTTGTTTTTTTACTATTCTCCAACAAGGTTAAAATTTCTGTTAGCCGTTCAAACCGTGCTGCAAGACACTAGAGCCATCGTTAAACTCTGTCAAAGACAGAAGTGTGAAATGCTTAAAATGGCTTACTTGTCTGCCACCGCTCGCGCTTTGAGAAGTGCTGATGTGTAGCTCAATACTGCTGATCTCGGTTCCCGTAAATCTGAACATACAGTGCATAGCAATTCTGGGATCAAAACGGCAAAGTGCACACTGCTCACCAAAACCGTCGTAGCGAACAAGCAGAGCTTGCACGTCGGCATACGCTTGCATCTCCAGACAGGCCTCGATCAAGTTCTCTTGCACTCCCAATATGTTACTCATTGACCCATCGCGAATTATCTGAAAAGGGGTGCAGCTAGTAAGTTTCCAGCTAGCGAAGGGCAATAATTTAAAGTATTCCTCGTCATATTCCAAGAGAAACGTTAAGCAACAGTATCGCTTGGCGTGGTAGGTAAGGAATCCACCAGTTTTTAGGACTCAGATAATCACTGCTTAAGAGAGTAGAGTAGGAGTCTAAGCAAATTCAAAAACATTGTAAATGATTGCCTGCTCGAATAAACAAAATTATTTGTCCACTGCCTTGCTTTCAGTGATCTTTTGACTACTTGTTTTGAATATAATTCTTCTCCTTACTCGTTGTGCTGTTACATAGTCGTATTTTGAACCTCTTTGTACTCGTGTTGTGCCCTTTTTTGAAACATGCCGCGTCAGAGCATCACTCATTTGATTTCAGCTCTAATGAACCCACCCTAGCAAGGGAAGGATCTGAAGCGTATGTCTGAACGGAGGGAGCGAGTCATATAGAGAGAATCCTCATTCCTCAATCAGTATAAAAATGTCTTTCTTTTTGCCAAGTTGTTAAACCCATGGAGTAGAGGGTCCTTGAAGTCACAACGGAATACGGCGCATCGCGAGTTTGGGAGTCATGCACGCCCGCGAAGCCTCTGCCGGCAAGCGGCTCGGAGCGCAGTGGAAATGACGTTGCTTCATGCGAGGAAGGTAGGGGGTTTGGTTCTTGCGCGCTGCTGCAATTTTGCATTTCAACTGATTGGTTGAGATTTGGTGGATTCTGACGTCTGTAAACCTTTTCTGCGCATTTTCCAGCTGTACGCTGTGGAGAGTACCTTTCCTGCCACTTGTTTACTTCTGACCGGATTTTTAACCACAACGACTTTGTCAACTTCAAGTTGATGTGCTTCGAAGTCCTTCAGACATTGTTTCAGCAGACCTCTGATTTCCAGATGACAGGCAAAGATGAGGGAAAGAGTGTATCGATGCCGTTTAGGTAAATTTGCGGGATTACACACCTCGCTTCTCATTTGAACAATCTCCGACGTCACATCTGGTATCTTTTGAAAATCCGAGCATGTTGGCTTTTTCCCGAGGTCATGGTCCATGTATGGAAACAGACTGTGAGGAGCCTCTAGCCTTTATACGTTGCCCGTATTGTGCCCAGTGATGCTTCATGCACTTTGTACCTGTGTGTCACTGATATTGCACATTTCTACAGCATTCAGCTGGAAAAATATGCATAAAAACGTCTGAAAGTGATATAGACGTCAGAATCCCCAAATCTCAACGTCAGTTGAAATACAAAAATGCAGCAGCGCACGAGAAACAAACCCCCGACCTTCCTGGCATGAAGCAAGCCCACTTCCACTGCTCTCCGAGTCGCTTGCCGGCAGAGGCATCAAGGTCGTGCAAGACCCCCAAACTCGTGATGCATCGTATTCCATTGTGGCTTCAAGGACACCCTACTACTTGGTTTAACAACTTGGCAAAAATAAACACATTTTTATACTAATCGAGGGGTGAGGATGACTCGCTCCCCCACTTTCAGACGCTTCAGACCTTCCCTTGTAAGAGGACCGTAACAATTTAAACAACATGCCAGTTAGGGCATGTTGTTTAAATTGTTACGGTCCTCTTAGGCCTATGTTATACTTCGGCGACGGTGTTTCTGCGACGTCGGCGTCAGTGTTACACGGGTTGCTACGCAGTGCGTAGCAGCCCGCGTAACACAGCGTCGGCAACGCGTCGCCGAAGTATAACATAGGCCTTACAAGGGAAGGGGCTGAAGCGTTCCGGTTTGGAACTGATGGCAAGCCCTCTGCATAAATGAATCTCTTACCCTTTTTAGCCGTTTTGAAAACCAAGACTGTTCATGCTCAATTTTCTAAATTTGATATCTTTTATTCTTCTCGCTGCCTGATATCCGCTTCTTTACTTGTCTTTACATCGTTTTCTGTGACAGAATTTAACGAATGCTTCATATGTGCTCCTCCTCCTCACTGAAGGACTACAGGAATAGCATAAAAGAAATGGTCGTCCGAAGATCGTGACGGAACTTTTATTTTCTGAATCTCACCCCTATTCACGTCATGTTTTACATTCATTCTCTAACTTCTAATCGTTGTTTCTAAATCCTTCCCTTGTTGCTTTTATTGAGCCTCTAACCATCAAGACATTTAGTACACTCAAACAGTTCATTATCCATACATACTTGCTTCAATCACATAAAAATATTTTTAAATTAAGTCGGCACTTTATCTAAGTTGTCCACCCTAGACTACTGCAAAACATGCATAATTTGCAAAAATAACACATAAAGCAAAGCATTCGCTTAACATTTCCTTTTCTGCATCCAATGGGCCAAATAAAGAGTCACATGCCCCACCCAAAATATTAAAAAATAAAATAATGAAATCGTATCCACAAAGTGAAAAGCTTGTTCTACCCAGTTAAATTACCTCTGCGGCATCCTTCGCTAATTTTAAATGCCCTGCAATAGTAGGTGGATACCCAATGAATACACAGTAACTCCTCCATGGACTTCCTTTGCATAACTATCACTTCTATTTCCTTTCGTCTAGAATCGACTCAGAGATATTTTTGACAGATTTCATTTTGAAATATTTCAGATCAGCAAAGAAAAAGCTGCTTTCAACGACGAGAGACGAAAGCAGTTGTCCTACCTAACCTACGGGCTATAGACAACTCCTTTAGTCAAAGTTTCCTCTTACCTCTTAGTTAGCTAAGCACCGTTACAAAAAAAAACGAAGTTTTAGTGAATAAACAACAACAGAGCAGAATATATGGTTATATAAACCAAGGAAAGAAAGCAATTGGTAGAAGAATGGATGTACGTAACACGCAGACAACTCACATCTTTGAAAGTCTTGATAGCTTCACGTAATCTTCCCTGTTTACGAGCACACATGGCAAGCCGACGTCGAATGTATATCTGCATGTGAAAGTCTCTACCTGTAAACAGAAGGAAATCGCCTAGTTCAAGGAAACCACGAACAAAATTGTGGTTGTAGACTTACGCCGCCCTTGACGATACATGTCACCGGTACGTTCATGAGGAACTATTTGCCCAGGCTGAGACTGACCCAAACTGATATCTACAGCTTTTAAGGCACGCCTAAAGGGTAAGTGAGTAGAGTATTGGATTGCGATTTCCTCCGTCTGATAGAAATGTGTATAAAGTTTAAAAGCTAACTATCCATGAAAAACTTATACCTCAACATGACTTCTGCTTCAGTTATCGTCTCACACTGCTCTTCTGCTAACAAAATAAGAGCTGGTGCGCATGTCGGATTGATGTGCAGAGCCTCGCGAGCCGCATTTATTCGTGAAACGCTGTCCCGTTCACGCCAAGCGACTTGCATTACTGAAACGGAGAAAATTTCAAACAAATTCAGGTGTCCTTTCCATGTTCTCGAAGAGAATAATACTTTAATGGCAAAAATGGTATCTCGAACTAGATTTGTTTACGTTTATGTTTATTGCACTTGCACAAGGTAATCGCTGAAAACAGTCAATGTACAGTGAGAACAGCATATAAGACTGCCAAAAAGTGAAAGCAAGCAATACTCAGCTAAAGAACCAAAAACAGTTCAACAATAACTTCTTCTTCTTCTTCAGCGTTTGTCCCGCTTCGAGGCGGGGTCCGCTATTCTGGTGTGGTGAGCCACTTTACGCGATTAAATGCTTGATCGGGATGGATAGCAGCAACCTTCAGGTACACATGCAACGTATCAAGCCAACGCTGTTTCGGCCGCCCTTTAGGCCGTTTTCCGGGCACATCTATGTTAAGGCCAATCTTCCTAACAGTGTCATTCAGCTTCCACCAGCTCGGCCATACCACCGAAGACGAGCTCCACGTAACCTGTCAGCAATTGGAGCGACACCAAACCTCTGGCGTATTTATTTATATTAAAAGTTCAACAATAACATTCGTATGCAAAGTCATCTGCTTAATAAAAAAACGCATTCCAAAGCAAGGTAGTACCTGCACGGTTTCTCATTTGCCCGGTGTTAAGGGAGACCAGATGTGCCTAGCAACCTTCAAGTACAAACTACCAGCTCTATATGTGAAAGACGTTGCTTGCAGTCTGGATCGGGACGAGGAAGATATAGCTTTTCAGAATCACCTCGCGTGAGAGATTTTTCGTTAAAAAATTTAATTTCGTTTTAAAAAGTTTTTTAATCGTTTTCATTTGTTTAAAGCTAGCGGATTATGGCTGATTTGGAAGATATATCCATGTATCTATATGGCAGATACGTTTGACAGACATTAGGTTATTCGCAGATATATCACCCAGGCGAGCTTACTCTACAAAAATTTCCTAATTCAACGAAAGCTTATAAATGCTCTAGAGGTGCATAACTTAACTTCATCATATTCAGGAGACTAATTGTAGTATGGTATTTCTTTCCAGAGCTACAAAAATCTAGGTAAGGATAGAGAAGTTCGCATATTGTAAACTGCTTGCGTGGTAGGGCAGTCTTACAAAATCAAATTATAAATTAATGAACATTTTTTCGACACGCTCCATTATCAAATGCATTTTCAACAGTGGAGAAGCAGAACGACTGTTGGTAATAACCACCATATAGTCTGCGGTGAAACTACTAAGGTAGACTACACGCATGCATGGACTATAAATGAGCTTGTAGGATAACTCGATGGACAAGATAAAATTCTGCACTCCCTAAAAATTCATCAAACACGTAGCCACCCACACCAAATCGCTGCTACAACTATCTGAAAACAAGTTTCGATCCTATTCACCGGTGCTGTAACGACGGAAGGTCTATGTGAACTACGTGCACACTGAACCAAAACTGATGCATGATGCACGCACCGACGGGCTCAGGAGAATGTAGTGAATGCGTCCACTGTAGAAATACTCGCAGAAACTTTCCAACTGGGGCCTACTGTGGGTATGTCTAAAGTAATTTCGTTGGGCTGAACATAACGAACATATCATTAACTCGAAACTGACGCCGTGCGCATCTTCGGAAATACTTCTTTATGAGATCGCCAATGCGCTACTTAAAATACGAGATACCACTTCTCTATTTCGTATTAATTCCTGCAATGGAGAAGCTAACATGCAGAAAAGATCAGCTCAAAAACAAGAAATGCTGAAGTAAATGATTGGATTTCAACAGCAGAAATTATTTTGGCATGGCGCCCAATATGATAACCTGTAACTTCAGATTGTAGAACCTAAACTGCTGGTTTTTGTCCCACAGCATGAAGTTAACTGCTATCACTAGAATCTGTTCTTAGCATCAAGAATGGGCGCTAAGCAGCTCGGTGAGGGGTCACCTTGAAATTCAACCCTACAGTCCGTTCTGTATTGCACAAAATTAGATATTTTACACAGCACTGTTGTAAAAATTTTAATTTTGTGCAATACAGAACGGTGGGCCGTAACAAAGGCACCAGAAAATCAACTACGAAGAGTGCAAACGACCTTGCAAAGGAAGATGGTCGGCATCAGGGACGAGCGGATTAACGGTTATCCGTTATCCGGTTTCCGGTGGGTTTTGGCCTATCCGTTTCGTTGTTCGTTATCCGGGGATTTTTCGCCGGATAACGAACAACAAAATGTGGCAAGCTTGTGATTACTTAGTTGAATAGAAGGACAATTTTAAAAAATCGTCTTGTGCTATTTCCACTGGCAGTCGACATACGCTTGCAATGCCAGCTCGGTGCTTTCTTAGAGTTCTCAATGCTATAATTAGACTAAACTATCTAATTGCTCATACCGCGTTTTGCTGAATGAACACTGCCTTGCTTATTTCTATTTGTGGGGTTTTCACCAAAATTCCTTCTAGCATAATGTACGGTCTGGAAAAAACCAGTCGATCAGTGGAGAAAAGAATAAACGTCCATACAAATCACTTCGTTTTAAGGA
Source organism: Heligmosomoides polygyrus polygyrus (assembly GCA_947396885.1). Taxonomy (NCBI): domain Eukaryota; kingdom Metazoa; phylum Nematoda; class Chromadorea; order Rhabditida; family Heligmosomidae; genus Heligmosomoides; species Heligmosomoides polygyrus. The sequence continues at coordinate 25,571,569 of OX377201.1, read as the reverse complement.
TGTGCTAGATACTACGCATCTACACGACCTTTTAGCGCTATTTGAAACTATGTTTGGCACTAGCAGCAATTTACAATTTATCCTTTCCAAAGCAATAGAAAGAGTTTTATTCGATCTGGGCAAGAATTAGTGTTAAATTTATTTTGAGAGTAAACAAAAAGCGACTATTTTGAACGACTACCGCACCCGAGCCCAGAAACTCCCGTGAGATCTATCCATAGTGACTTCATTTCAGCTGAAAAACATGAATAAAGGATATAAGACGAAGGTAGTGCCAGATGAGACACGCATTCTATTCTTACGTGATATGCTGGAGGCACGTTGAAAGCGTATTTGGCCAATACAATGACTTGCGGTGGTCAGCCGATGGACAATTCAAAGCATTATCCTGCCCGGACAGGCCTGGTACCGATACATCCAGCCCAGAAGGATGGAAGGCTTAGTTGAACTGGAGGGAAAATCCGATCTAAGAACAATGAGTCGGAGCGCATGCGATAGGCGGCATTTCCGACTGCACTACCACGTGCCTTGAAGAAAAACACCAATAAGGGTATTATAATGCGATTAATCCGGTCTTCATCATTATTACTGCTTCATTGCGATTAATCTGGTCTTCATCATTATTACTGCTCTTATTGTTGCTGTTTTTTTTTCTCTGCGTTTTATAACCCTTCTGCTTTAGCAACATATGTTGTATAGTTGTTTTATGGCACACTCTCTGTAGTGTACTAAATAAATAAATAAATAAATAAGTGGCTTATTTGACATCTGACACGGACAGTGTTACAATTACCGACCTACCGTTGGAGAAAAAATGGTTTAAAAGTAGTTTTAATTTTTGTTGTTTGTGCGTTATTCGTTTTTCCGTTATCCGGCCATTTTTGGACAAAATTATCCGTTATCCGGGGTTCAAAATTTTATTATCCGCTCATCCCTGGTCGGCATCTCTCTACACCAGCAGCGTCTCTCCGGATTGCACAATGAACACATACGTGCAATGTCCAGGGTCTGAGACGTCATTCTTCATATGGATGAAGACGCCATTTCGTTGAACATTTGATGAAAGGACGGACGTTGGAGTACCACCACTGTGCATTGAGAACCACTCAACAAGAAACGACCAGTCGGTCGTCCTCCTCTACGATGGCAAGATGCGTTCGCTCATCACAGCAACATCCGCACCTCTAACACCAACTCGAATACGGTGCTCGTCCAGTGGTCGACATTGGCTCAAGATCGAACAAAGTGGCGAATAAGCTGGGATCCGCGCAAGGCAAATCGTTGCTGAGGAACGAGTCGCAAGTAACGCAAGTAAGTTTGTGGTGTGTTTTACCCCAGTGCTGAACTGAGGTAGGTCGTTTCTGACGTAATTTGGCATTCATATACGTTCCTACCAAGGCGGATAACCACTCAGTATAGGGTACCCCCCACCCGAAAACCGTGTTGCGCCCATAATGGGGAAAACTAGCGTTTCTCGAAGAAATACGCACTCCCCGGACGCATTTACTCGGAGAAACAAACTGCTCTGAACTCAAGCTGGGAATGCCTTCCTTTAGCAATTTCTCCAAGCGTGAGTCACCACAACCATCTTCATCTTGCAGCGATTCAACAGATCTGGTGAAGAAACAATCCGTTTCTCATCCGGGCTAGTGCGGACTCATGAACTGTTGGAGATACTACTATCGGGAAGACTTAAAGTTGAAGGCAAATATACGATTGTTGCACAGTTCGCCAAGTTGACTCAAAGAGAGTATTTCGTTTAAGGATGTGTTTTTCTTTGTCAGAATTGTTGGTTCCGTGAGCTTCGTTATTGGTAGTACATCATAAGTCCACCTTCAGGTCTTCAGTTTTGTTTTGTATTTTGAACGAACGACGAAATTAACTGGAAAAAGTTACTTGACACATTCAATTATAAAAACTTACTATCATAATCAGGCCTTCCCACATCTTCGTCGCAGGTGAAGAAGCTTTGATGATCCTGCGCTGACAAATTCATATCGTAGTACGTCAGTGGGTCGAGATTCATGACTGTTTTAACACGATTGTACTCAGCACCACGGAATAATGCCATTGGATTTCGCCAGACTTTACATTCTGAAAGTTAGGAGTGAGGAGAACTTGCCAGGTAGAACCTTTTCTATGTGATAGCCAACAAAACGTTGCAAAACGTTAAAAAATAATTTTCAAGCAGTTTCTCTTCTTTAAATCCTTTACTAAGCTTAAATATTTAGAACTTATTGAGCTCCATGTTCTGACTAGATCGGTGAAGTTCAAATTTAGACAGCACACAGCAACGACGAAACTGTTATCTGCCCATCGATCAAAAGGTCACAGTTTAAACGAAGTGCCGGACGTGGTCTTCACGTCGTGTTTCATTCAGAAATGCACACCTGGTATCGCTTTTTGACTTTCCAGAGCGTCCTCATTGTCGCTTCCATCTTCGCTAACAGAATCAACGGCGTTGCTGCAAAAAACTGCTATGTGGACCAGAAAAACAAAAGAATCCGTTCCAATGGAAGAATCTAAACCCACTTTTTAAAGTACCACCATTCGAAGATCAGTATTATCCCGGAAACCAGACTTGATGTGCCCGTCAAGGCGACGTAGAATTTAGGTGTCAAATTGTTGAAATAGGACGAAGCTAAAACCAAAAACCTAAGTAGTGAGCAAAACAATAAATAAATAAATAAACCAAACACAAGCACACATCTACAGTCGACTTTCTAACTATAAGGGATGCGCTTCATATCCTAGGTAAATACAAATCGAGGCGCCATCGTAACAAGGTATGGGTACCCATGTGCAGAATAACGGTGCAACGAAGTCAACAACCTCAGGTAAGGCAAGATACACCTATTTCGCGATCTATCCTAGAACGTGTCCTAATAATACAGGTAAACTAACGGGAAACTCGCCCCATGATATCATTTTGGTCCTAAAGATAATGTTTGCTGCACCTTCAACTCCAACGAGTTTGCTAAAGAGATAGCTGCGTCTGCCCTATGATAATCCCTCCCGCTACAGTCCAGGTTTTAGAGAACAATTCAGCAATTCTTGTTTTGGGATGCGCTATGCATTCTATCTCTGCCAGATATCATTGAGGCAAGATGAAACGCTATTCAGGTTAGGAAAGGTGCACTCCCTCCTGGGCGAAAATTTCTTCAATATCATTTATACAGCTCAGCGTCCGGATCAAAGACCTGGGATAAAGTGCAATGTGACAGTCGCCCCTCCTCCGACTGCGCTACTACACGCCTCAGAAGTTGTTATGTAGGCCAAATACGCATCGAACTCAGTAAGGTGTTAGGGGTGTGCACTGTTGTCATGAAGACTTTTTCCTCCCTTTTTCTCCTTAAAGTCTTATATTCCAACGACGCGCGTATGGCGCAGTCGGAGGTGTCTGCTGTCGCGTGAACCCGATACCAGGTTCCCCAGGCTAACCAAACTCTCTATCCCTCTGAGGTCTGTGAATTGGTACCAGACTTGTTGGGGAAGGGTAAAACACTGACTTGTTAATCGGCTGGCCATTGCAAGTCATTGAATGGTCAAATACGCGTTTAGATCGCCTCCAATCGCCGCCGTGGCAAACCAAGCCTTCTATCCTCCCGGAGTACGTGAATTGGTAACAGACTTGTTTGGGGAGAGTGGTAGAGTGACTTGACAATCGGCTGGCCACACCAAGTCATTGTATAGGCCAAATGAGCATTTCTGGTCGCCTGCACGACATCCCGTAGAATAGGTGGCGTACAAACACGGGGTTAAAACACTGTCCTTTATCATTTTATCTCTAATGGCGTATGGTAACCATAGTAATTATGTGGTGAACAAGTCAGTGGTTTATCCTCAAAGAGAATTCTGATACCGATCTATTGATACCGAAGGAATGGAAAGTTGGTTAGGCTGGGCGCGACCAGGACGAAGGATTTGGAATCGGGATGTGCTAGCGCCACCGTCGACTATGCCATCCAACAGCAATTCTGTACGACCTGCCTGATTCGAGAAGACAGTTTTATTGCGCCTCCAAACTAGTCAAACTTGCTCTCATCCTCTCCCGTTATTTTGCTTCATTTTAGACCATTCCCACTCGATTTGAGCTGTACATTGTTCTCCATGAGGGTCCAACACGGATCTGACACCACTGCGTCAGACTGCGTTTGAAATCTGCTCTTTATCTGACTTTATTCGTGCTTGATACCGTACTTTCTTCAACGCCATTCTACACATGGGGTAAGCCGAACTATGATGCGATCGCTCCCAAATCTCTGTAAAGGTCGTAGCGCGATAAGGGTTGGGAGGGTACAGCCCATGTTGAGCTTGGTTATTTTCGATAAACACCATACAATAGGACAGAATATTCTGCATTCCTAGCGGAGGCACAGCCGCTCTCTAGGATTGTGCTGGAATAGTGAATTCTAACAAGAAATAGGTAAGAAAGAGATCGTACATAAGACTGCGCACCCCCAGCGCAACCCTTATTGCGCCAAGGCCGTTGCTTTTTGCTGGTATCGACACAGAACCAATCTCACAGTGGGAGAGTGCCACCCTGTATCTCTTCATAATGAAGTACTTTGAAAAGGAAGCCCAGAATCGCGCGTTCGTTTGCTCCGAACAAGAAGGCGTATGTTGTTCCCAATGAATAGGAGCCAAATACTTAATAGTGGCGACAGGCTACTCTGTGCAATGACACCTGTTTTCGAGCTCGCTCATAGAGCGCCCGTTGAGATGGGAGGCGCAGTCCAGAAACGCAGCTGATTGGCCTAGAGGCTCATGTAATGTGGCAGCAACTGGTCTCGGGCGAATTTCATTTGAGCATGCTAATGGGCACACTCTGTTCCCCCCCCCCCCCCGATTAGGACAGAAGAAAAGACTTCTCAGCTTCTGAGAACTTTCTCTATGGAATTTTTCTGGACATGACGCATTTAACCTGCCGTTTCTCCCCTCTATTTACTAATCGTCTTAACCATGCGTACGATTATGCATGATGTTATCCTTTTATATGATGATCCTCCTTAGATATGCCCCTCCTAATTTGCATCCAATGGGCTGTAATAATCCACAATATCACAGATGTGAAGTGGAAACTCTTAAACATCTCCATTCGTTGACCTTTTAACTCCGTATCATAGCTTCATTATTCCTTAATTTATTCCCGCACGCAAGAGATACAAGATAGCCCAATCCCACTGCAGCCGTTGCAGCGTTTCAACAAAAGCTGGGACTGTGGACAGAAATTTCTTTAGAAAGTCGACCTGTACATATAAACTTGTAAAAAGCGCATAAAGCAATGTAAAAGTTCAAGTATTCGGCAAAGACTCACAAGTTTCAAGTGAAAACCAACCATTTTCAATCGACTCAGTAATTTTTAGCGGACCTCTCAGAATATATACAAGAACAATGACGAGAAGAAACCAAAGGGCCCATAAGTACGTCCACGACCACGTCAGCCAACTCTTTACTCTACTCAAAACCATCTAAAATCTAAAACTGATCAATCCTGAAAACTCAATAGCTGCCTTAACACTTGTTCGGCATAATCTGGATGCCGAAACGACGAATGTAAACACGGACAACGCAACAAACAAGTGGACGTCCACGTATTTAGCTCCCAGTGTGCAGTCTGCGCCCTGCAGAACACATTTAATTCGACGGTTGCCTGCGATTACACTGCATGTTTTCGTAACGACGGCTGAAATTTTCGCTAGAGATTTTTAATCGATACCTATACCATGCATGGGCTGTCCATATTTGTTTTCGGGATTTGGAGCCAGTACGAATTCGCCAGACGGATATTTTAGGGGAACCTTTGCACCCGTTTTGCATCATCCATTACTGCAACTTTATCTACAACACTCTACTTCCACAGAATAGCGTAAAGCTCCACTTGTGGAATATTTTTATAGCCCTTGACCTTATCGTTTCCAAAGGCCACCCGTTTGATGCGGGAACTCGTCCTGTTCCTGATCCCAACAATTTCCTCGTAGGACCCGCGCACTACCGTACTAACGTGCGCAACCACTATCGATTGATGTGGGCGGGGCGCGACGTGGGAACAGCGCGATGGGTCCTGGAACGAATAGGGCACACCTCTAAATCGATACGTATCGATTTCTTGCGCCATGCCTGTGAAAACTCGTACAGTTGCCTCTTTTCTTGACTTCTGCTTTGGCTTTCAAGCTCATCCGGCCGTTGTGTACGAGTTTCACGGGAAATGTTCCTACGGTCACGAGGCGCGAACGCGCGCTGCTTGTCTGCTCTCTACTGTGGAGAGTGCAATCTCTACGTGGACTGCAGTCTCTGTCTCTCGCCGGTGAGGCAGGGACGCAGGGGAATTCGTGGCAGTTTTACGTATGCCCAAAATTTGCGGGGAGGTTTGGACGACAGAACGGTGTTTTGGCGCTCGTAATGCGGAGCTCGTTTTCTGCGAACGGCTTGCTTCCTTTTTCTTTATTGGCACTGATTCTGCGGTAATTTGGAGTCGCGTGGCTCTATTGCTTGTACCTGTAATTTCGAAAATGTCTATTTGACCTTAATTGACAGCTTTTCTGCGAGTTCTCATTCTACTTCGCAACTTCCGCCTATCACATCCCTTTAAGTCTAGCTTTTTCGCTGTGATATGTCTCCAAGCTCGCCGTAAAATGCAGCTCTATAAATGAAAATATCTCTTAAATATTACTCAGGAAATCAGGTAAATTCAAGATCATAAAAATTCGGTACGAGCCTTTTCTAGGGTGGATTTCTTCGATGTACAGTTAACGGGAGGGTAGCACGCATCACACTTTATTGGTCACGGTCAGCCTCAGAGTGTTTGCTAAACTTACAACCGGAAAAAGACCCGTCTGGGTTGTCCACCGTAGTACAGAGTGAAATTCGGGGGAATCGTTACGGGACCAGGCAGTTGCCTATCTCTCTGCTAACCAGTCGTTGCAGCTAGCGATATTTACGAGCTCGTCCGGCAAATGGGGTCGGGGGGGGGGGGCTTCTGATGGGCAGAAAATCTCATGGACCCCCCCCCCCCCCGATCCTATTTGCGTCGTTAACGTTCCTCATCCCTGGCTCCATCTTATAGAGCTTGTAGTAAGGGCGAAACATGGCTAATAAAAACCAGGTTTGAACCGCGCAGCTGTGGGCGTTGCGCACCGGACAACTCGGATGGGTTTTTTCCGGTTGTATGCGTATCGGCGAGTCAGCCTTAGCTGTAAGATTCTGCGGCCATTTGAAAATATTGTCAAATAGGAGTAAGAGAAGCTGTCGTCACAACAGTGCACCCTCCCCCCAATACGTGTTGCGCCCTTATCACGAGGCTTCCTCACTACGTGTAAATGATGCCTTAGAAGAGACTAGGCAAGCGACGAACTCAACGTATTCTGACGAAGGTGTGGTAAATAGGCTAGGCTTGTCGACGATGACAAAGACGACAGCACAGCAGCGTCCAAGGCAAATCCTTCAGCACCACAGCAAACATTAGGAAGACCTAAGAAGGACATACTGAGTCCAGGGAAATCCTGTCTCCACTCAACCGGCACCACATTACCCAAGCTGCACTCATACATGCGTTCACTTCAACCGTCAGACGCTCCTGCTGATTTCGTCTACTTGAGGTAAACTCGCAGCTATCCGGTGTAAGTAGCCAGAATCATTCACGTTTGTCGTTCCGTCTTTTTGACGTTCAGTTTGATTACAAACTGCTCTAAGCAATCACATCACGCTTCCTGTCTCGAATTTCGAACTTTTTCTTGACAAAGGCGAGCATTACGACATCAGCATAAACTAGCGTCCATAGGACTGGTTTCTGGTAATGACATGCATGACGACTTAAAAACGAACGAATTCAGGATCCATATTCATCAACGACTTACTGCAATTTAACGGCGAAAGTACTGCCGTTAGATTGCTGTAAGTATTGATGAATCTGGCCCCAGGTAGTGAAGAAATCCCATTATTATTTCTTCAGTGCGCTGCAGTTTAGGAACAACAGTGTGTGGAAAACAGCTGACAAGAGAGCATTTTTCGTCCCAAGGAAGTCGAATTATTAGGACCGGCACGCTTACTGCTGATGTATAGCCGCATGCACACTCGTCAGCGGCAGCCGTGATTAAGCATAGGAGCATCGATTTGGCGGGAATCGAAGCCCCTATGCTTAATCATGGCTGAAGCTGCCGAGTGTGCATGCGGCTTATGGTTTAGAATGGATTACATCGCTCACCTCATTCGAAAAATCATTATGACAAGCGGTGTTACAGTAAGAGGAGACGCCGACTGTTGCGTGCACATCTGTATTTGAAAATCAAAAATGCGAAAAAAATCGCTTCGTTCAATAAGATCATGCCAGAGTAGCTGTTAGTGTTACCCCGTATTTTTTCGATTTACTTCAGCCGCTCTGCGAATTTCGTGCCTATCAAGTTTTTTGCGTCTGCTGATTTTTTCCCTCGTTCCTTTTTTCTCTAGTTTAGCAACCTCAAATAAAAAATGGTTGCAATCCCAGTTGGTGGTGGCCGCTCTTAAACGATTTCTCGACACAGTAGAACACAATAAATGGATAACAAGATGTAGGAATAAGTAAACTACGTGAACTTGGTTGCCCGGATAGACTCAGTTTCGTGGTTCCTAGTTGGAAGAGTGGAACCTTAAAAAAAACTATTCTCGGTGCAAATCTAGTAAGAGAGAACCGTCATACTAGATTTGCGCCAAGAACGGATCATTTTCAAGCACCTAATATACCAGCAGTTAAATGAAATAAAAATAGGTCAAAACACCATCATTAAATGTTTAGGACACAGACAAAACAATGTAATTCACGTCCGAGTCATTTCCAAACGTCCAGTCCTAGCTCACAAATGTTATATATTCTCATGCTTTCTGTGCTATTATTTTTTCGCGAGTGTAGTTGTTTTCTAAGGAACAAGTAAGTTCAATATATTTCAATGCTGAACTCATTCAGTTCTTATGAAATTGTTTAAGGGTGGCCACCACCAACTAGGATTGCACCCAAAAATAAAATAAAAACGCATGACAAATAAGGACGAACCGTTGAGAAGGAACGAAGTGCAAATGTGACAGTTAAAACGTAAAGAACGCGAAAACGTTGAAGAATGCTAGAGAAGGGTAGGCGCTACATCGCCGGTGTCCAATTTGGACTGACGATGACTAAAGTGGGTGTAGCGTTTCCATGATCCAGCAACGATCTCTGAGCGCTACCGAGAATTCGGTTTTCGCGGATCAGTCTGCAACTGCAGTTGGTAGTTCAGTCGCTGGCATCATCACGCCGGTCCACAGACGAACATCGGATAAGGCGTGGTTCATTCTTCCGCTGCGCCGATGAAGTCCGGCCAGCCGAGTGCTAACGCGCACTCTGATCATTCCAGTAACAGCACATCGCCACAGTCGCAAACTTGACCGACTCTGTGCGACGTCTTTCTGGCCTTTGTGTCGTACTTCTTCACTCCTGAACACCTTTTAGCGTGATTCGAAAGCGACGTGACGTGGCGCTTTCTTGCACAGCAATGAGCGGTTAGTGGTCGAGTTCACGACGACCTCACGACTCATCACCGTAAAAATGAGATGGAGCGCCAGAACTGGGTGGAAGGACGACTCCCCACTTTTACCTCTTCGTATCTTCACATTGTATTCCTCAAGAACGACAAAGGAATTCGGACCTCACACTCTTGAGGCAGCCCGGCGCAGGCATTCCTGCCGCGCGAGTGCTGTTTAAAGAAGTATCTCACTCCAATCTACGATTTCTCCCGTGCCTCAGCAAGAGTCCGTGAGAAACTGCCTGTGGCATCTGAGACAATCGTTTGAATTATTCTTGCCGCAAAGGCATTTGTGGTGGCGCGGTCGCCGCGCTTGCCACATTTTCGTAAATGAAATGTGAAGGCACGGGAAGTTCATCGTCCTTGTCCTGTGGTAAAGGATGGGACCGCCGCGACGTCGGAAAATATGTGGAGGCCTTAGCGCGTGTAGCGATAACGACGCGATCATAATGCATTGCGATGCAATTATATCGCGATACACCGGGAGCCAGTTTACATCATGCGCAACAGGGCAATCTGTATATACTGGTTCTCAACTGTCTCACATGCCGTGAAAGTCGGGTCATTTTTGAGATACTACCAGCCGTAGAACAGGTCGCTACGTGGTGATATAAAACCGTTAATTGAACCTTACAAAGAATGTAAAGGTTATATTGGACTGGAGTACTAAGCTTGCTGTTTGGTATTTGAAGCTCCCCGAAGCGTAATGTTTTGGAACTGACGTGGGAAACGGCTCTTTAGCTACGTACTGATTCCCTTCCATCCACGGCGTTTTGTAGCTATTTCGTGATGTTGCGCTTCTCCGAGTGTCGGCGGTGTAGTTGCACAGATGTCCTTGCAATGCCTATTCATCAATGAACCTCAATTGTAATGCATATAGAAGAACTACTGTCCCACAGCTTACGATATACGAAATAGCGGCACTATTGCACCCTCACGTCTCCAGAGGTCGAGGAGAGAAAATTTTTTGCCCAAACTTCGCCCAGGGGTTATTTGAGGTGTTGATAACGAATCCGGCATGCGTTTTTCAAATTTCAGCAGATTTCAATAGGTTACGGTAGATAAGGCTGTCGAGGTTGTGGCCACCGATTTCACCCAAATTTGGTCTAGGTGGGTTATCTGGGGTGGTGATCATGAATATGGCATCCGTTTTTGGTATTACGGTAGGCACGTAAAATTGTTTTCTCGAGGCGACCGCAGTGGGACAGCTTACACGCTGTAGGGCCTGTTCATACTTCGCGACGAGAGCGACTCGTAGCCCGTGTGAAACATGCATATCGATTAAAACCGAGCGCGCGCCGCCGAAAGTGTTCACACTTGAGCGCCGGCGCTGTTGCTCCAGTCACCTGTTAATACTTCCGCGCGCTGCGCTTCCGTCGTTCTTGTCGCTGCTGTCGCTTTTTCATACTCTAGTCGCTCCAGTCGCCTGTTCATACTTCCGCGCACTGCGCTCCCGTCGCTCTTGTCGCTGCTGTCGCGAAGTATGAACAGGCCCGTACGATTACCGTATCTGCTCATTGTGTACGAGTCAAATGCGTAACCAACACCCCAAATAACCATTGACGTACTTCGGGCGACGAGGTGAGCGTTCGTTCCCGGCACGATTCTTCCCCGGCAGATTCTCCTACGGCTCTATACTTTGGGCCTAAGCAGTATTTGCAGTATCAATCGAATAAAAATCGCCACGATTCAATCGAGCGCGCATGGCGCGCTCTTTCTCTTCAAAGCACTAAATCGTTGCCTTTGCGCACTATGAAAAAAAATTGCATTCGTTATTTTTCCTAAGAAAATTAAATTTTCATAGAACTTCAGTATTCTTTGCACTTGAATTGAATACGCAAAGAAAGCTACTAGATCTTCCGCAAGCAAGAAGTTATTCTGTTAGAGAGCTTCTAGTCTAATCTGCAGGGCGCTCGAGATGAATTGGAAGATGTTCAGTTTGGTCTGGAAAGTCTTCATTTTGAAGTGAATTTGGTATATCTCAGGTGCAAACGGAACACGACAAAGGAATGGCGAAACTTGAAGACTACGTTAAACAAACGAGGTAGAAGACGGTTGTCAGATGGCTACTGCTCAGTAGCAGCTGATAAGCGGAAGGCGCACCTTGAGAACGCAAGGCAGCATATAGGGATTGTAGGGAAACAAGTCAAAACTTCTAACTTACGCTGGGAACACTAACACTTCATATGTCAGATTCGTCGGGTTTGGAATCAACAGTCGTTTGTAGTCAAAATTGTGCGAAGCGGCGACGCTTCTGTTCATGATATGTGGGTTAACGTGGAATGATATAGCCCGCGTCCAAGCAGCCGTACTGATATTTCTATGGAATCGTCAACAACCCGCGAGATGCAGAGACCTCGTGCAACATATTTTGAAATACTTTAATGGTATCGCGTCTCTGCTGTATTTCGAATGATGTTCAAAAATCACAGGACGCAATTAACATAATTTGGACATGTCGGAGGGATTTTTTGAATTTTTATGCAGAAGCCGCATAAAAATGATCGTTAAAAGAAAGGTTCCGCCTTGAGATAGTTACATCAGCGTTTTCCGACTGGCCTCGTCAGGTTCGCGGCACGTCGTTCATCTAGCAGTAGGATGCTCCTTTCATTAACCGTTGGTAATACCACTGCAAAAATTAGCACAGTAAGCGAAACATAGATGAAAAAGTGGGAGATCTGCAGTACGATACGATACGATAGCTACGATAGCTTTCCGACTGTCATGGTACTGGGCTTGTTGTTTGGAGAGTTAACGACATGTTCAGGTGGAAGTGTTTTCTTGTTTACTAAGCGTGTTAATCGTATCCAACCATACCAGGCGAAGCAAACGTCAACACACAAACAACTGTATAGCGCAGATGGAACCGCTCAAACAGCGTATGTTAGACAGTCGTTACATGGTTTCCGTTCTGTGTGGCTACCTCTTCGGATACATATTAATAGAATATATAAATATATTATATTATTGTATTATGAATATATATTCATAAAAAATAAAATAAATAAATAACAATAATAATAAATATATGAAGGATAAAGTACGGCGTTACTCAATCCCTTCTGGGATGCGCCAGCGCATTCTACTTCTACGGGATGTCGTGGAGGCGCCATGAATGCGTAGTTGGCCATACAATGACTTGCGGTGGCCAGCCGATGAACAAGTCAGCGCTTTATCCTTCCCAGACAAGTCTGGTACCAATTCACCAACCCCGGAGGGATGGAAGGCTTGGTTGGCCTGGGCGGGAAATCCGAACCAGGAACCTGGTATCGGGTGCACGCGACAGTCGCGCCTCCTCCGACTGCGCTACACGCACCCCAATAAACATAATATAATTATAATATAATATAAAAATAAATAAATATAAATATAAATAAAATAATAAAATATAAATAAAAATATAATATAAAAAATATATAATATAATATATTCCAATCTAGCCCTATTTGATGCACCATCAGAGATAGGACTCAGGAGTGATTGAAGACAGAGGCAATGGCAGCTTATGACATCGAACAAGATGCTGTTCAGTGGTGGGGTAGGTGGCATGGTTGTGCTTTTGAGAATTATCGAACGATTGAATCAACGAATAAGTTCGATGTCGAAAATTTTCGAGCGAATGAACGAACAAGGTTATTCGCCCATTTTTTCGAATGATCGAAAATCATATAAGCCCCATTTTTCGTTTATTCGAACATTCAAATAATCGATTAACTTGTTCGAGTTAGGTTCTGCGACTGAAGATTTGAAGTTTATTCCATACTCGAATCAAGTTATTCAATTTTCGAATGATATTTTCGAGCATGGCTTCCTTTCGATGTTCGAATTCGAAAGAATGCCCGAAAATCTAGAAATCGATTATTCGAGCAACTATTCAGGTAAATTATTCGAATAATTATTCCAAATAGTTATTTCTAGTTTATCGCTCTATTCCCTTCCAGGGAGAAGTGAAAGAAAGCCATGGACCGTTCGAATCCGCCAAGGCGGACATCAAAGAGACATTGAAGGCAGCTGCGCATCAGCGACGATCAGGAAGTGGATGGGATCCACTGCGCTCTCTATGTGCCAGACAAGGGACTCATGTCTCTTCGCACTATGCGGCTTATCTACCCGTCCAGATCTTCCTGAATGCCACGTAAATAGCGCGGGCTGCACCAATATAAAGGAGCGATTGACCCCAGTTGAGAAATCTCGGGTATTTCGCAAAAATACTTACTCCAGATCCTAAACCTTCAAAATATATAGCGATCATGTATCATGCCAAATGTATTCTTTGAGAGAATTTCCTATGTTCTGTTTCGCAATCAAAAACATGTGCAGATAATCTGAATCGTCTTCCCCAGAAGCGACTTTGAGCTCTGTGATCTTAGACCAAAACAACTATTTAGTTCATAAACTCGAACAGCAAGTTTCCAAGGGTTCATATATCTGCGTAAACACTAAGTCGCTGTTCATACCCCGCAATGGCAGCGACGAGCACGACGCGAGCGACTACGGAGCGTAGCGTACATAACTGCACAACAAGCCTAGGAGAAAAGACCCTTGAAATCCGACGTTCGTTCCTGCTGGTCATGCCTGTTTTCTAGACTTCGATTGAAGCAGTCCGCTGCCGCGGACTATGAACAGGACCTAAACCCTCCAAAAGTAATACTCAAGCGGTAACGCTGTCAACGTGATTGCGACAGCACAGCGCACGCAGAAGTGAAGGCGGTCGGTGCTACATCGGGAGGATATGGCACTATTCTCCTTCCTTTCCAATGTCTTCGTTTCCGCATGTTGATCTCCAAGGTAGCCAAGAAGGATTTTACGATTAGGACAAATAGAAATTAAGAGAAAGTAAGTTCGTGCAGGTTTCGTACACAGATTCTACACGCAAAAATTAATAATTCAGAATGTCGACTTTCAATAATCAGCTTGAGTTATGTTCCATGTCCGACCGTCGCTGAATCTTGGCACAACGTTAAACTGGAATTGTAGAATTGATTGATATGATATATTTATTCGCCTAACGTTTCGGCGCAACCGCCTTCATCAGAGCCTGGACAAGCAGGAGAACTTAGAGAGCCTATTCACCCAAAGACTACCTTCAAGTTTAAGAGGTTTAAGAAGATGGAGATGGAACGAGACAGAACGGAAGTGGCATAACCATAGCTAACCTTAAGATTGCAGCCGAGAGGCTGTCACGTCTCCTCAAATGGGGGCAGATTGGGCGAGTGAGATCCTCCCCTTCCCGTCACATCTTCAATAGAGGTAGGGTTGTTGAAGACGTGATGGGAACAGGAGAGTCTCACTCGCCCAATCTGCCTCCATCCGAGGGTGAGTTGACAGCCTCGGTTGCAATCTTAAGGTTAGTTAAGGTTATGCCACTTCCGTTCTGTCTCGTTCCATCTCCATCTTCTTAGACCTCTGTGACTTGAAGGTAGTACTTGGGCGAATAACCTCTCTAAGTTCCCTAGCTTTTCTAGGCACTGACGAAGACGGTTGCGCCGAAACGTTAGGCGAATAAAGATATAATATAAATCTTGGTGTCGAGCCAGAGCAATTCTACTATTCCAGCATGGGTTAACTTCAAATGAATAATAATAATAAAGTTGTTATAACCATCTTTCAACTTACCAGTTTTTCTCCGTTGACGGATATGCCATTGTGACTAAAGGTGATTATTCTTTCATGCAAAATGGTGTCGCCTATCTAGCTAGCCTCTCCGTAATGCGTATTTGTTGTATTTTCCGCCTAGGCAGTAAATTAGAATGACCAGATTTTCGAAATTTTATTAGAGGATTGTGAGCAGAGCATTTATTCTTGAACAGCACCCCATGGACGAAGTATGATTCAAAATATTCTTTTTTTTTCTGATTTCGATCTTTTTTTTCGATTTCTGGCGTTGTTTTATCTAACAGATTAGGTGACCGAGAATTAAGAGTCATCTTCTGAGCTGTTGTATACATTAGCTGCACAGATTCACAGATCTCTCTCCTTTCGTGCTTCGAGATGTCTTTGTTGTATCGTCTTAATGCGTCGTCATCTAGGGACTCGCCTTTGAAGAGTCAACATTCATTTCAGAGATGGCAGGAATCGCCGCAGGACGCCTTGCTGAGGAGCGGAAATCGTGGCGAAAAGACCACCCGTTCGGCTTCATAGCGAAGCCAATGAAGAACCCTGACGGCACGTTGAATCTTTTCAACTGGGAATGTGCTATACCCGGGAAGAAGGACACCATTTGGGAAGGGGGTCTCTACAAGGTCCGATTTTTGAAGTTGGACGCTAAATCTACGCCGGTGTTTCCCGAACGTGGGTCGATTTCACTGCGCCTTTTTAGATACGGATGCTATTCAAGGACGACTTCCCTTCCACACCTCCAAAGTGCAAGTTCGAACCGCCGTTGTTCCATCCAAACGTCTATCCTTCGGGTATGTATTCTTTATAAATGTTATTCGTGCGAGCAACGTTAGAAACCATGGTTTGCGCTATACCTTTTCGACTATTACTGCTTCATGGGAAAGGGAAACGAAGGACTTCTGGACGTTGATGTTGTCACCAGATTTAGAAGATTTCTGATGACTAGTGCTGTCTTCATCTCGTACTCTTACTGGTTCTTATTTGCAGATCGGGTTCACAAGACAATTGACGGATCTATCCTAGTCAGCGCGAGGCACATAATTGAAAATCATGAGAAAAGTTGACTTAAGACTTACGGAGAAGCGTTAGAACGACGAAATAGGGCATAAACTGACAAAATGCAGGAAAAAAATTACATTCGGTTTTGCCGCGGTTGTAAGCAGGCAAAGCTATGTGCCCCTTACTATGGTGGATCCTGGTTATAACATGTCAGGCGGCGGTCAGCACACGGCATGCAGCTTTGTATAGCCTCCTCATTATGATAGATACGGGTTATAACGTGTCAGGTGGCGGTCAGCTGTGTTTGAATGCGTTTTTCCCGCCGAGATGTCTTTACCGCCGCGGCGATTTTCTTTGGTTGTTTGGTTCGTTTGTTTTTGGGTCCTATGTTGTCCTCTTGAAGCCACTTCGTGAGATTGAAGTCAATTGGTTTCATAATTTTCAGTGATATAGGTATAAAGGGTGGAGACGATTTGATAAATCGAACGTTATGTTTTGGATAACAGCCGAAGCATTGTAAGACGTGACGGCGCTATGGTAGTTGGGGGGGGGGGGGGGGGTCACCATAGCCATAGCATGTCGCGGAGTGGTTTTTCTGATTCGGTTAGGTTATTTGAACACAAATATGCTGTAGCATTGTGTTTTCTTTGCTATCAGTGTGTTGCTATTCCTTTTTTCGTGTCAGTGACACTTTGTAAGGTGACCCCCCCCCCCCCCCCCCGCCCCAACTACCATAGCGCCGATAGCGCCGACGTAGCATTCGTTGTTTCTTGGGTAAGCCCTGCTGCTTCTCTTCGTGTGGAGGCCCGCCCATACTACCTACGAGGGCGACTAGTCACCCCTGCAGAACGTTTAGGTCGATGAAAACCGAGGAAAAAGGCAATGGCCGCGAGGTGTGCGCTCTTTTCGCTTTTGTCGCTTCGGTCACCAATTAACAGACAGCGCCAAACGAGACCAGTGCTTAGGTTGGAGCGCGTAATCTGCAGCCCCTGAAGGTCGAAAAGAACTCGAAACTTGCGCATGTTTTTGTCTAATTCAATCTATTATCTAGAAAGTATCCTTAAAATTATTGGCTTGATGGCCAGAGATTGGCACTGTTTGCATAGATGACTCTCACGCGTTTTTCCAAAGTTGTTTCAAATTTCATGCCGTATAACAGAAAATTAGCCCTGCTAATAGAATTCGTGCTGTTCAATCTTACGATTCTTATATGTCATAGACATATAAGAATTGATGCTGCGATTGCTTCAATCGAAGTGTAGAAAAAAATGCATAATCAGCAGGAAGTTGCTTCAGATCCGATTTTTAAGAGTTTTACTCATGATCTTTTGTTGTAAAACACTACGGTCCGGTCGCCCTTGCCGCAGAGTACAAACAGGCCCTAAAAGACGATTTGGTTTGAGAAAATAGATGTGAAATCACGCATTCGAGATTTTTTTCCCTTCTGTTCTTAATGTATTGTTGGTTTTCCTTGCAGGAACCGTCTGCTTATCGCTTTTGGATGAGAACAAGGACTGGAAGCCATCAATTACGATAAAGCAGCTCCTCATCGGAATACAGGATCTCCTTAACAATCCCAACCCTGATGATCCTGCGCAGGCCGAAGCCTATCAAATCTTCTGTCAAAACAGGTATGGAGATGAACACATGTGGTTTCCGAAGATATGCTTCACATAATTATGAGGAGTGGGGCAGGAAAGTTAAATCAAAGATGTTAGTATATGTTCTGTGCAGAACACGTACTAACATCAGTTTATACAAATTCCGAGGTTCTATGGAGAGAGAAGCTGGAGGCTTAAGTGAAAGATTTTCATGTGTCTTCATGCAGCTCGCAGTTTGGGTTCTTGTAGGGGAGCGGGTCGTTGAAATTGGCTATATCTTGGAGTAGCTTCCCTTGCTCAGTCTGAAATCTCCTCTCTTCATCTTCTCAAAAGGGTCAGTGTGGTCAAGGTCTCGCTGCTGTCATTTCCCTCTTGTCAAAAATGAAGAGCTAGAAGCGCGATGCACTTTTTTATGTGGGCGGTCTGTGACCTTTCACTTCTGCGTCGTAGTCACCCTTAGCTGTCACGTTTCTTGCCGAGCTCAGCGATCCTGATTATATCCACTTCCCTTTCGTTTCTCCACGTGGCTTGTTGGATGAGGATGCCTTCGAGCTTTATCATTGGGATGGTCATCGCTGATACTGACTGCGACATAAAGATGGCCTGTTACAGTTCGTCGTCCTACAAAAATTTCACTAATCCCATTCGTCTTTTGCCCTTCATCCCAGATCGGCTCGTGCAGTACTGCATTGAGTCTTTCGTCCGCAATCGGTGGTACTTTTATCTCAGATCCGTAGTCTTTTTCTCGTCATGTATTACAAGGTGCTCCGCATGAAAAAAAGCTAGCCACAGCTCTAATTAATCTCCAACTTCTCCCTTCTTGGAATCTCGGGGTAGTAAGTTTCAGCTGTACATTAAGGGACGTTAAGTCTGTGGTTAAGGCGTTGGGTCGGGTAGATGGCACATCAGAAACCTTGCGCCACCTTACGCCTCTGATGACGACGATTAAGTTGAAACGTTAGGCCAAAATAAAGTCTACCTACAACCTCGTGTTTGGCGCAGTACTAATAAACTGCTAATCAGAGCTTTTCTTGAGAAACCGCGCGTTCACTTCCGGAGTCTCGTGTTTTCACCAGGGCTATTTTCATCGAATCGAGTGATATCTGTTTAAAGGAGCAGGCTTCTTGACCCAAAATCGAACAGGGGGCAGAATCCAAGGCTCGAGCTCGAGAATGGTCGAGATTGATGAACGATCATCCGTCTTCGGAAAACCGGAAGATTGGTCTCCACTGTTTTAGCATATTTGTGCTCGAATGACCTATTCACCTATTGTACTCGAATGACCTATTGGGGGAAATTTCGAGAGTTTTCTTAGTGCAATGGGCTACAGATTCCAGTTTTCTAAACCTCATCTTTTCCCAAGTCATTTCTTTCTTTAATTCTATATTTTTGCGGTTCTTTCGGAACAAAAACACAATCAGCTTCCCCTTTTGCTGTTTTTCGCTACTTGTGGAACTGGCTAACTTCAGCTCTAGTTTAATGAGGCCTGCCTTTGTGCATACTGCAAAGCCTGTAATGCGTACTTTTTCAGGGCAGAATATGAGAAACGTGTGCGCCGAGAAGCCCTCAAGTTTGCTGCCGAACAAGTACAGAAACAAATGCTGGGATAGCCGTCTTTTGTCGTGTAGCCCCTGTGCTCCTGTCTTAATACTGATGTTTATAATGATCGAAAGCTGGATATTTTCGATGCTATCTCATTTTCTCGTTCGCTCTCGTCTCATCCGACGAGGTTGGGTTGAAACGTTTGTCAATCGTTGAAACGCACTTCGCATTTCGCCGAATTGATTGCACGTGTGGAATAACTTGATGTTGTGTTGCGTGTGTTCTTCTTCATTGATCCCCGTGGTGAAACAAAATAAAAAAATCACATCGACTGTCGTTTTTTGTGCTGCGGTCGGATACGTGTGTGGAGCATCACTCACTGTATTTTATGCCTCGATTGTTGATGAACGCTTTGGTAAAGCATGGAAGACATGGTTTCTACGTTCTTCGCAAGTTGTTTTTCCTTTTTTACTTCTGGTATTGCGAGCTTGAACTTGAAGCTGTGAAGGTCAGTCAAACCGATGAAGCAGGGAACGCAGTGATTGATTTGCTCTGATTGCATGGATAAAGGATGGCGTTACTCAATCTTTTTTGGGATGCGCCACGCATTCTACTTCTACGGGATGTCGTGGAGGCGATTTGAATGCGTATTTGGCCTTACAATGACTTGCGGTGGGCAGTCGATGCAGGCGACAGTTGGCGCCTACTCCGACTGCGCTACATGCTCCGTCGCTCTGATTGCATGACTCCTAATAAATGGGTTGGTCGGACAGATTAGTGTCTTTTCTCTCATACCTTGAGGCTACTTGTATCTCCTATCACCCCATTTGTTCTGGCAGGTCCAGGTAACTTTTGAATCCATCGTCGTACCAACCAAGTGAATCTGTCGACCGTTCAGGGAGTGTTGGTTGTCGACCTAGTGTCTTAACACCCACCGAATCTCGTCGGGTCCTCGTCTCGTTCTTCGAGCGCCTACCTATCGGGCCCAACTAATTTTCTAAGGGCTGATCCGTGCAAGGGCGTTTCTGACCCATAAACCTTGGAAAGGTGCCGAGCGCTGATACTCCCCACTTGCATTGAATATTCGTCGTGCTTTCGTAGTGCTCAGGCTACTGAAAGAACGGCGGAGTCGAATTTTTAGACGCGAACCCGGGTGTCCTCCTCGAAAAGCCCAGCCGAATATTACCCGACCAAGTTGAGCCAGTAGGCAATAGAGCTCTTTCTGGAACGAACGACCGTACGTGAACTCACCTACGGTCATTCGTTCCAGAATAAAGTTTGATTCGCTATAGGTCAAATGTCCATTCATCCATTCAACTTAATGGATTGACTAAACAGTTATCAAGGCGAAGCAGAACGTTTTCTTATTCATTAGCCATTATTTCATCAGTATCATTTCTGCTGTTTTTTGCGTGGCGTTTTAGAGCTCAAAATATGGATTGGGGTTGCCTTGACGCATTCTATGCAAGATTTTGCGGCGCTCAAACAGCATTTCTCAGTAGTATTTTTTTTTTGAAAACAAATGAAGATGCTCAGAAACAGTTTGAAGCTATGGTGAGAGTGAAAGAATATCGGGTGCGCACGAATGCGCACGATTTTGGGGGCGGGGTCTCCAGCACTGGGGACGAGCAGTCGCGGCGATGCTCACGTGACTCCAGCGCGTTTGCTGATTGTGTCAGGAGGATCGGGCTTGTCCCATGCATGAGAGGGATGATTTCAAGGTAGAAGAAGGTGCACCAGGGTTTTCGGGAGCGCTACTTACGATTCCAGTGTTGTTTTCATCGCAGTTTTTGTAGATTGATGACTTAATGCGATTTGTCGGATAGGTTTCAAGACAATGCTAGTAGGTTTAGGTTTCTAATATGTTGGTATTTGTAGAGGTACGCATAATTTCCTTGCCTACCATTGCCAGCTGGTTCAAACACTTGGAGCTGGGGGTACTATTGTACTTTTGGTACCCCACTTAATCCTGTTTAAAATAGGTCTACTAGGGGTAATCTGCCATGGGAAGAACGAATATCATAGTCGTTTATTGCGGAAATGTCATATAAGCCCGCTATATTAAGTTGGAATCGCCCAAGGCCTTGCGAAATAGCGGGCGCTGGTAAGAGACGCAGAGACTCCGCCCCCTACCAGCACGCATTCGCGGCCGTCTCGAGTGGGGGGGGGGGGGGTTACCATAGTATGCCGTGGCGCGCAGGCGTAGCGACTAGATACTCGCAGCGAATTGAATGCAGTCTTATCTCCTCGTTTCGATTACAGATTCGGTCTTATTTTCTTCCGAATAGGGCAAGAGAGGGACCTCTAGGATGAAGGCAATTTTAACACGGGTGTCCTAGTGGGCCCACACCCCGGAGTCCCTTCCCCTGTCTAATTATGCGCTCTCCTCCGCGTGAGCGAAAGAGAGCACACAACAGAGCTTTCAAGCCTTTTCGAAATTTCAAGGCTTATGCCCTGGCTAACCTCTGCTGCAGGCTAGGAACGGCGAAGTAGTGCGCATGGATAGGAGGCGGAGTCTCTGCGTCTCTTATCAGCGCGCGCTATCTCGCAAGGCCTTAGGCAATTAGAGCTTAATATGACGGGCTTATAAGGCATTTCCGCAAAAAACGACTATGATATTCGTTATTCCCATGGCAGACTACCCCTAGTAGACCTATTTTGAACAAGATTAAGTGGGGTACCAAAAGTACAATAGTACCGAGCTGGGGATGTTTCTGAGCGTTATAAAGCTCAATCACTAAATTCACCCAAAAGCGTTTGGCTATAATAGGCTAGAATAGAACATGGAGCTTACTAACACGTAAGAAGTTTGAATGAAAGTTTTGAAAGGTACTGATTAGAAGAGCTTCCTCGGTCTACTCTCGACTGTAATAGGGAAAGAAGGCTACGAACACGCGTACAATGAAACACTTATATTGCAGAGTGGTAGAGATGCTAGGTGTTGGTTTACAGAACTTTAAAAAACGCGATACGTGTTTATTTGACGCTTATCCGATATTGACTCGTGCAACAAAACAGCTTGTCCGCTAATGTTCTACCTCACACGAATAATTGCAGCGACCTTGCGAAAGCGAATTTCCTTCACAGATGGGAGTGCTTACTCTTAGATGTATTCACAGCTAATAAATTGTTACAATGGAAGTTTCATAGCTACAGCTTCTTCCTTCGAATATCTTTCAACCTCCTGACGACATTTCAGGACTTCTCGTCACCTGCAATTATATGCCAAGGGGGAATTTTAAAGAAAGCAGACTGAACACATGGGATTCCACAATTCTAAGGCGCTATCGGTTCTATTAGGAAGGAGTCAAAACCGGGAACTTGTATTCTGTTCAATAGTTATACAGCACTGCAACAGTGTCTGCCTGCCAGAAGTGTTCTCCAGCACACAAAGTCAAAAGAACTGTGCTGAACCAAGAGCACTTGCTAGAATCATTTAAACGAGGTGTATCAGATCTAGTTTTCATTGGAAAGAATGCCACAATTACTAAAATGCTAGTGTATTTCTTTCAAACACAATGGAAATGTGACGTTCAAACTGCTTTGTTTGCTGTGGGTGATGTTTAAGGCTCATAATCGAATATGGCATTGTTTTCATACCAGGTTTTTCAGAAAACGGTTGTGTTCTTCAATTTTCAGTCATTTGTTATCATTCATTCGCCTTTTTGAGAGAGCACACATGTGAAAGAGGTCGACTGGAGTGGCATGGTTGTATACGTTGGCGGTGAAAGAGTATGTCAGACAGCGAGGAGAGCATGGTGGCGCGGAGGGCGCGAGACAACGCGACAACTTGTCCCAAATGGCGACCAAAGCCGTTGTTCCCGTCCCCAAAATCGTGCGCATTTGCATCCACCCAAGAATATCGGCTGAAGGAACTTATTCCGTGTATAGTGACTGCGGATTAACTCCACAAAACGGCTCGAGATCTACACACGCGGTCGCTACGTATCAAACGACTGTACTGCTGAAGTTATAGGGCCCTACCATCCACCCCTGAATTTCTTCGTGAGCCGAATTCCAATCTCATATTCCGTAGGCGTTGGGAACCTTAAGGGAGAGGTGTGTAGAGCTTGGAAAAGGGAAGCCATTAGGCCCTTTAGAGTTGGTTTGCCCAGACTGGAATTGCATCTACTTCCAATATTCATCGTCCGCATTGATTTTTCGTAGGTACACAACGGGCCGGTGCCTGCTCCGAGATTGCACATGGTCGTAGAACACTCAGATTAACGCGGTTTTTATTCTCTTCTCCGCTCAGCGGAAGAGAGCGCAGAACTAAGCAAGGGAAGGAACTCCGGGGTCTGACTGATTCAACGTACCCGTTTTAAGAAACCCTGCCGGCGTGCAGCGGGCACTAGCCCGCTTAGTACCGTTTCGTTTTTCTAATAGTGAGTGACCCACCCCACGCTAGGATTACTCAGAACAAGAAGCTCTAGTATAAAAGGCTGGAAAAACTCGCCGCCACAAAAGTGCTCAATAGCCCAGTACAGTAGAATTTGTTCACCAGAATAGCGCCAGAAATTCTTGGATAAGGCGACACCCGCGAAAGCCAATTCTGACTTTTGTTCACTTATGTGTAACATTACAGGTTTTTCTGGGCGCTCTTTGGCCTGCGCACATGTCAGTGTCTTACAATCATCGCAGATCTGCACGTCGCATTGAGGAAGCTAAGAGAAAAGCTCGACCAGGTTCGTATTAACGATTTTCTTCGTGTTGGCCTCCAAATCCTACTTCATTTCTCGTATCCTTTATTCTTTTATTATTGTTTGTTTGATTTTTTGCTCTTGTCATTGTTATTTTTATTGTTCTGTTGTAGCTCCTGTTCACGTTTTATTCTATTTTTTGTCATCCTTATTTTTATATCATGCTTTTAGAACTAAACAATTATGGTTGGGATACGCTTGGATTTGCCAAAAAATTCGTGCTTCCCGAATTTCACGACAACATTCTGAGGTGAAGCTCTATATCCGTAGCTTTTATTCTCATACACTGATGCGACCCCATGTTTTTAAGAGTGGATGGATCGAAGTTATCGCTCAAGGAGTTTCGGGAGAAGTATGAAGTTCCTGGAGTGCCTTGTATATTGACGGGCCTCACAGATAAGTGGCTGGCCAACGACAAGTGGGCGGTTTCGGTAAGTTTTTTTTTTTGAAAACGTGTGTTTAAGACGCACGTTCAAGAGGAAGCGCAAAAAATAGAGCACAACAGAAGTAAAAACCACAACATGACAACAAAGAAACACAAATGCTCCCTCTAATAGACAAGTAATTCATGTTTGGCCGTACGCTTGAACGTTGGAAGCGAGCATGAGGAGGCTGGTGCAGCAATCCTTAACGTGTAATAGGCAGAAGCAGATCTTAGCGTGAAGGATGTAGCCCTAAGATTAGATCTAGACCTGACGTACGACACCTTCCATAGACCGCTGCGGGTTCTTGACGGCATTACTGAACAGGCTTTTGAGATACTGCACCGCAAACGACCTGTCAGCAACTTGAAGTCGACACAAACATCCCTGATTCTAGACGAGATTCTAGGTGTGCAGACAGTTAACTATTAGGTTGTCCCATAAGTCCCCGGCGTTTTTCAACGATTCATTGCAGATTTCGCTGGCGGTCTCTTACATAGCGTTGCATAGCTTTCGAAAGAGAATGTTTTGCTCTATCAGAGCTTGTATTGCATTTCTTTTTTCATCCTGAATTTTGTTAATTTTTAGGTCGTTGAAGTGAAAAGTGAAAAAAGTGGTTATCGCCGGCAGTTGCTACTCTCGCTTAGGTTTGGAATTTTTTGCGCAGTTTTCATAGCATTTGGAAGACAATGTTGTACTACAAGAATACGTTTTGGTCCTATTTGCTCACTTGTCTTTCATTGATTTTTAGGCCATCAAATTGGGAATTCCGACTTTTCCGTCCGAATTTTTGCCAAAACTCCGGTTCTGTGGTTGGACTTTCCTGCTTGGCGTCATATGTCGTTTGGAAGAGGATGTCTTGCTCAGTAAGAGTTTGTGTCGCGTTTATTGGCTCACTCTGATTTCTGTCGAATATCAACAACTGAATAAGGAGAAGGAGTTGCTGGTGAAACGATTTTTCTCTTTTCGGCATTTTGTTAATATTCGACAGAAACCAGCATGAGCCAATAAATGCGACACGAATTCTTATAGAGCAAGACATTCTCTTCCGAACGACATATAACACCAAGCAAAAATTTTCTACCGCAGAGCAGGAGCTGTGGGTAAAATCTTCTCCTTCGGACGTCCCAATTTGGTGGCCTAAAAATCAATAAAGGACAAGTGAGCAAATGGGACCAATAAGTATTCTTGTAGTACAAAACATTGTCTTCCAAACGCTATAAAAAAACTGCGCAAACAATCCAAACGTAAGCGGAGAGAACAAGTGCGCAAATGGCTACTTTTTCACTTTTCGCACTTTTTAATTTAACAGCCTAAAAGTGGACAAAATTCAGGATGAAAAAAGAAACGCAACGCATAGTTTGATAGAGCAAATCATTCTCTTTCGAAAGCTATATAGCGCTATGCAAGAATCTGCCGGCGAAATCTGCAATAAATCGTTGAAAAAAAAAACGGCGGGACTTATGGGACAACCTAATATTCCTTATACTGGCCCTTGGAATCCTGGAGTGCAAAAAGCTACCCACTCTGATTGATATCCATCCATTAAATTTCTTCTGAATCCTTTCAAACTTGGCGTTTTATTTTTTTAAGGGGAGAAAAAAGCTATAGAGCCGAATTCAACAATGGATCTGGCGTACGTATGATGTTAAAAAAAATTGAAAGCGGAAAAAATAAAATTACACATTTTTCTTTTTCCAAAGTGGTTGCTATGCACGCTATCGTCACAATTCTTTTGTCTTTAATAATCAAACCCTTGAAAATTTCGTGTAAACGATTTTTTCCTGTATAACATTTTCACATGTCCCGAGAAGTCAAGCTTCTCATCATAACTAAATAGAAAATAAGTTAACTCTATTTCGTGTTTCTCTTGACTGCTCTTAATCCAATCCTTTCTCGGGGGCAAGTGAAGAAAGTTGCTCCTCACTACCTTGTTAGTGTTATAAGGCTTACTTTCGTGTTTGGAGAGCAGTTTTTAACCGTCGGCTGGTCCTTGGTAGCTCTCTAAGGAAACATAACCTTAAATTTTTATAATTGTTTATGCAACGGCTAATAGGGCTAGTAATGATTAGGAGGTTAGACCATTTTGTTGGATAACGTAATAACTTTTCAACGACAGGCCGGTATTTGTTGGTGAAACTGATGATATGCCCATGGTTTTCAGAGAATAGCAAGAAAATATCGCAATCAGCGGTTCAAGTGCGGCGAGGATGACGACGGCTACTCTGTAAAGCTCAAGATGAAGTACTATGCCGACTACATGATCCACAACAAGGACGATAGCCCACTGTATATCTTCGACAGTGGATTTGGAGATGTAAGCATCAAAAGCCGCGCTAATTTTAGCTTTTTTCTATTCAGTGTGGCTTCTTGTAGCGTCATAAAACGAAGAAACTTCTTTATGATTTCGACGTTCCTCATCTCTTCACCGACGACTTGTTCAGCTACGCGGACCACAAAAAGAGGCCACCTCACAGGTGCGTTCTTAAGGCAGTGTTAGGGTTTTTAAGGTCTGATTATGGTATCGAGGTGAAAGTTTACAGAAAAATATGAAACTGACTATTTGATGTTGTGAGGCGGTTTCCAAAAGTGATCCTGACGACAAAACCGTCCATTGTATGACTCCGTAGGAAATGTCGATTATCTCAGGAGATTACAGCAATCTCAACACCGACAGTTTCAGTTTCTTGGAGCTAACGGTCATGCAGTGAACTACTACATTCTAGTCCTTTCACTTACCCCATCATAGTGCGAGCGGCTGCAGCCATGTTTTATGCTTCATAACAGTGGTGGAGCGATATCGAGTTTGGCGGGCTTTTTTAGAAACAGAAATGGAATCCATGAAAAACTGATGTAGTTGCAAATATAAAGTATGGCGGACATATAGGAGCGTCTTTTATCCAGGTTGTCAAATTTAGTAGGAATATAAATAATCCTGAACCAAATGAAAGCAGTAATTGTTACCAAATGGGGTATTTCCTCTCGTAGAAGCTCATGTTTTTCGCTTGTTTAGTGGAGCAATAAGATGAAGATGCAGGAAGATATTTAAGGTCAGATGTAACGTTTCAATGAAGTTTTCTTCATGAATGGGGCTGTACATTTGTGATGAAAATGTAGTGTTCAGTATACATTGGATCCGATCGAAAATTTTCGGATAATTGGATGATTCGGATAACGGAAATTTTGCCGACCCCGGATTTTTGGATGATTCGGATAACGGCGATTTTGCGGACCTCGGATTTTTGGATTATTCGGATAACGGCGATTTTGCGGACCTCGGATTTTTGGATGATTCGGATAGGGATATCCGGATCGGATATCCGAAATGATTCATTCGATACAATGGATCTGATCGAAAATCTTCGGATAGTTGGATGATTCGGATAAGGCTAATTTCGCAGACCCCGGATTTTTGGATGATTCGGATAACGACAATTTCGCGGACCCCGGATTTTTGGATGATTCGGATCGCAATGTCCGAATCGGATATCCGAAAATGATTCATTCGGATCCAATGTATAGTGTTCAGTCAGCAAAGGAGTCCGCTGATGGAAAAGTCTCATGCTAAGGTGGTGACAGTCATTCCGAGTTTAGATGCGCCACGCATTTTGCTTAATCTGGATATCGTGAGGCAATTTGAAAGAGTATTTGGCCTGTTCAGTGTCCTGCAGTGGCCAGCTGATGGACAAATCATGGTTTCATTCTTCTCAGAGAAGTCTGGTACCAATTCACCCTGGAAAAAATGGAAGGCTTGGTTAGCTTAGACTGGGCTCGAACCAGGAGCTCCATCCAGTTTGCAGACGACAGCCGACTGCAAATTTTTTGGAATTAAATTCTGAGTATACCTAGCCTTCTCCCACTGCCATAGAATCTCCGTCAAAGCCTGGAAACTATGTGCTGTTACAGAATGTTTCTTGAGATGAAACTTGCATCGGGCGGGACTCGAACCCATACCCTCTCCTTTCCGTGTAAGATGTCATGGCTTGCGCCACCGAGCGTTGTTCAGGAGCCCGCAACATATTAGCGATAGCGATGTTCTCCATTGGCGATACCTGAAAATTGCAGAGTCGCTGCTATATTAGTGTGTTTTTTAGGACGCGTGTAGCGTGGTCGAAGGAAGTGGCGGCTCGCGTGCACCCGATACCAGATTCCTGGTTCGGAATCCTCTTCCCCCCTCCCAGGCCAATACTACCAGACTTATCTTGGAAGGAGAAAACGCTGAGTTGCTCAATGGTTGGCCATCGCAAGTCATTGTATGACCGAATACGCATTCACATCGCCTCCACCACATCCCGTAGAAGTAGAATTCGGGGCGCATCCTAGAAGAGATTGAGTAACGCCGTCCTTTAACCTTTTATTAGCGTAGTTTTTCCACCAGTTTCACCAACGGGCCGTAAATTCACCTATGCTTTTGAGAGTGGGGATATATACGGATGTAATATTAAAAATTGTCGCTTTATGCTGTATACTTTACCTACTCATTTCAGATGGTTTGTGATGGGGCCAGC
Source organism: Heligmosomoides polygyrus polygyrus (assembly GCA_947396885.1). Classification (NCBI taxonomy): domain Eukaryota; kingdom Metazoa; phylum Nematoda; class Chromadorea; order Rhabditida; family Heligmosomidae; genus Heligmosomoides; species Heligmosomoides polygyrus. The sequence goes on along the minus strand of OX377201.1, from coordinate 25,542,648 downwards.
CCGATCCGGAACCGCTATTCACATTGATCCGTTGGGCACAAGTGCTTGGAATGCTCTGATAAAAGGGCATAAACGGTAAAAATTCGAGTTGTAACGGCGACCATAGATTTTTATTCGTCGATTTCTAGATGGGTCCTCATACCGCCGGAGACTCCTAGAACTCTGGTGAAGCCATATCAGTCGGAAAAAGGCAAGCATCCCGATGAGGCGATCACTTGGTACACGACGGTTTATAAGCGTGTTCGTGCATCGACATGGCCAAAGGAATACCCGGTGATAGAGGCTCGTCAATGCCCTGGCGAGACGATGTTTGTGCCATCAGGTGAGAACACCAAGTAGAGTGAGAAGCGAAGGTGCCTAGTTCTCACAATCATTGTGCGGGTTCGGTCTGTTGAACTATAATAAATTTATTTCAAAATAAAAAAATATGTTTATTGAATTATTTATTTATTTATCTATTTATTGACGTGCAACATAGGAACAAATGTGAATCGAAAAGGGAGATAGGAAACGAAAACGCGAGATAAACGATAACACAACGATAAAGTTTAGGATATTCTGAATACTCTACGAAATTCTTTCATTATGAAGTAGCTTGAATAACCGCAATTACAGTTCGTGTCGTTCTTCGACCTCAATTTGTTTAAGCTGATTTTTCAGACAAAATGTCACAATTCCATTCCTTAATCTCCGTAAAATAAAAAGGACGAAAAATTCATGTTAAAATCGAGTTAAATATTACACTCTGCGTTTTTATGATTTTCTGATCAGATTTTTTTGGAGAAGTTGTTTCGTTTTTCCTTTCTAGCGTATGCTGCGAAAATCTTTTTATTACATTTTGAGTGTTCCTAACTGTATACCCAATACTGTACAATACTAGGCTGGTGGCATGTAGTTATCAACGAGGACGCGACCATTGCGATCACGCAGAATTTCTGTTCTGTCGCGAATTTGCCGTACGTCTGGCCAAAAACCGTGAGGGGCCGGCCGAAACTCAGCAAGCATTGGTTCAAGCGGTGAGTTTCTATCCACGGACTTAAATGTGGTCGCGAATAATCTCTCCCTAACATTTAGTCTGAATCATGAACGTCCCGAAGTGATTCCCATAATGGAAAAGTCGATGTTGGGTCCGACGGAAGACGAATCGAGCAGCGACTCGTCGTCAAGCAGCTCCAGCAGCGACGACGACACGAGTTCTGATGATAACATGGAAGCCGGCGCTGGCGATGGTCTCTCGAGACCGAGAAAGAGGCAAGTTTTGTCGTTTAGATTTTTTCTTCAGTCATGTGTCTGTCTCTCAATCATGAATCGTGTTATACCTAACGTCCTGCTCTTGATTCCTCGAGCGACCATTTTGGTTTTATAGGGTACATGCCTCTGGGGTGTACTTTAGAGTAAACGGAATGGTGAATTCGACTACGTGAGCATTCTTCCTCTTCTGCAAGGCTTCTTCCTAGTTGTTGAAAGCTCCTCAAGCCATTTTCCCTCGTTAAGCTCCTGCACTAGGTCGTTGGCCGTGTCTTTGCGATCTAGAAGATATACGTAGCTTTGGCATTCGAAGACGTTCTTTCCGTTGAGCGAGAACGGGGCATCAGAAAGTTGTCTGTTTCTCATGAACATCGTCTTCGTAAGATTCAGCTGCAGTCCAACATACACGATCGAAGTCGGCTAGCATTCGCTCCTCCTGGCTGATGCTCGGTGTTATGAGCACGATGTCGTCACCGAGGCGAGGATGGTGCAGCTGACGGCAGTCGACCTTCACTCCCATGTCTTTCCATTCTGTTAGGGTGTCCAGAAAGTATCTCCAGAAATACGACAATTTTTTCAAAATAACACAATTTTTTATCAACATTTTATTAATGACCAAACAATTTCTATCAACATCGACTACTCTCCGCCAACGTTCCACAAGACTCTGAATTCCTCTTGCGTAGAAATCCGGCGACTTGGAGGCGAAAAAAGCTCGAAGGTCATTTTCGAGGTGTTCACGATCTTCGCTTCCCTTCCAGATGATGCTGAAGTGATCGAAAAGGGTGATAGTCACTTGGGGTCAGATCTGGGCTGTACGGTGGACGCGGCAGAGCTAGCCATCCAAGTTCCCAGAATTTTCTGAGAAGTCGTCTTCGCGATGTGTGGGCGCGCGTTATCGTGCAGCAAGCGAACTTCATCGAGCCTGGGCTGTTCCTTGCGCATCTTGTTGGCCAGTCTCTGCAGTTGGGTAGCGTAGACCTTGCTAGTGACAGTCGTGTTGTCAGGCAGCAGCTCGAAATGGTAGGTCCAATCTCTCCACCAGACTCAGCATGACTTTCCTCGCGTGAATTTCACCTTTCACGTAAGATTTCGGCACTTCATCGCGTCGGCATCACGCACGTTTACGAGCGTGGTTGACGTAGGGGACCCATTTTTCATCTCCGGTGACGATGGTGTCCAGCAGTTGAAGTGCTACTTCGGGAGAGCAGCTGAGTGCATATGTCAAGATGTCTACGCCGGTTGTCGTCTGTCAGTTCGTGTGGGAGCCATTGACCGAGCGTTTTAACCATTCCAAGGGATTGCAGTCCATTGTCCACGGTGGATCGGGAACAGCCAAGAGCAGCAGCAAAATAACGCACACATTCATGCTGCTCCGCCAGTTTATTCAGTCCATCCAAAGATATCGTTGTCGGTCGACCAGAGCGAGGCTTAGCTTCGAGACTCCTGTTCCGCTTTTGAAGCGATCGAACCAGCTATACACTGACGGTGCAGAAGGAGCTTCAGAGCCGAATACGCGACACAAGTTTCGATAGGCTTCTGCAGCGGAGTGCTCAGATTCAAACTCGTAAAGGAGTACGTGTCCAATATGGGTAGACAGTTCGACCATCGTACAGTGAAATAGGCAAAGAAGACGGAGTTGGATATGTTATGCAGATACAGCAGGATAATGTCTTTATGTGGTACTTAGTTAAATCTTCAGAACATTCTAGAAAAAATCTGGAACATTACGAAGTTTACTGCAGTAGTGCCGAGCTCTGCATCAATGGTGTGCGTAAATGAAATTCGAATTTCTTTCTCTCTCGATACTTCGTAATGGTGTGTGAGGTCGATCGTGCTGAATCCTCTCCTAATCCTGCTTGCTCGCATGGCTTTCCTTCATCCAGCGTTCGGCTGATCCTATTCAAGATCACGCGAGTAAATAGCTTGTAGACTACGGATAGCAGACAGATTAGGCGATAGCTGCCCATGTCGTGCACGTCTCCCTTCTTTTCATCATGGTAGTGTTGCCGGTCTTGAGAACATTTTATTCGTTTAAACTCCTATTTTACAAAAATGATGCCTCTTTGTTTGCATGAGATCCATTTATTGTTTTTCGCCGATGATTTATCAGTTTCAGGCGCTATAGTGATGTGGTGCGCGGCCACGCGGGAGACGGTGACATGTGCGCGAGTAAGATGCGAAGCAGTCCAAGCAGGAACCACAAGTGATGATCACCATTCCTCATTGTTGTAGCCGTTGTTGTTGTTTTTAGTTGCCATCCTTCATCAGACCACCGTAACCTTTCTGTCAACGTTTAGTTGTGAGTTCTCGGGTATCTGTTATGTTCGCAGACTGTTATATCATCACCATTGTCAAATCATCATATGTGAAGTGTTTTTTGTTATAGTTCAACTACTGCTCTTCATTTTGTTATGTCTCCATTGTTTTTGTTCCGAAGATCACAATAAATTAGATGCTTACAGATTCTGTAGTCGTATTAGCACGCCACTAGTGCCGCCTCAAGCGCCTGGATATGATAAGTCAGATTCATGTTGAGTGCTGAAGTAGAAGTTGATTGAAGTCAAATGAAATGGTAGAGCACTTATAAGGTGTGTGCTGAATACCCTCCCGTCCTAGTGTGTGAAGGGACCCGGGTGAGAGGGGGCGGTGGTTCAGTGGATTTTATCTGCTGCAATCGGCTGACCTCGGGTTCCTCGTGGACGTCGGTACTAGGCACACAGAAAATTCCTCCGGTTCTGGCTGGTGGTTTCGGGCTTGTCGTCGGCGTGGCGGAGCGTCCTGGGCTTCAGTGATGAGAAGCTAGACGAAGTTAGCGAATACCACAAATTGGACAGATACTTCCGGCTGGAACCGGTCGAACAGAACCTCAAACTTGGGTAACTAAACCTCTACTTAACGTTAGTTAACAACGTAACAAACGAACAATACAAATGGTTAATAACGAACACAACAATGAGTTAGTAAAAAGTTACTAAGGGTCCCCTAACCTACAGAGATCAGAGACAGAGAGGGGTGCCGGGGGGCAAGGGATGGAGGGACGAGGGCGCGTAGACGTCGGCGAACTGGCTCGTCGGCATGGCAGGCTCCTTATATCCCGTCGTTGGCGCGCGATCGAATCGATGATCTGTAGATCGACTCCGGTGACCCCGGCCATGGTGCGTCAGCACACTGGGGCCTCCCTGGTGAGCGTCCATTGGCGAATCTTCTCGGTGAGTTTCCTCTTCTCCTCCGGGACCGTGCATAGCGCTTTGTGGTGGTTAATTCGGCCGCAGTAGATGGATTTGGTCGACTTTGTGCACTGTTGTTTGCAGATCTTAAGGCACTTTTCGCACAGTGCAGCATCACGGACAATTTGTAGACGATCCGACGTTCTGACGAACTTGTAGCAGCGATCTGGTTCGTGGTCGTCCTTCAACCTGCAGAATCCGCAGAGAACTTTTCGCTCAACAGCTTTAGTCAACAGCGTCGACCTTGACCCTCCATACGTGCGGACCTTGATAAATTCGAGCTCCTTCAGACGTCGTCGTGCCTCGATTATTTCGGATGGGTCGGCCTGAATCGGTTTAAAGCTCTCGTCGTCGTCGTACGTGGGAATCGTGACGCCATCTTCGGTCTTCTGCTCCTGCTTCTCCTGAACAGCCTTCGTTATCTGGATCATGGCGTTTATTTGAGCGTTTAGCAGGATTTCCGCCTTCTCTTCTTGAGCCTTGCCTAGTGACTGCAGTAGTTCCTCAATTTTCGAGATTCTGTCCTCCAAATTTTGCAGTCGCTGGTCGACGGTCTCGACGTAGTCGAGGGTGGGCCTGGGCGAGCGGAGCATGTTCTCGATTCTGCTCAAACTTTCGGCGATCGACTTTTCATCAGGAAAATCGACATAGCTGTTGCGCTTGACGGCTGCTGCACGGCTTATGAGTTCCTCTGCATGTTCGATTTCCTTGAGCAGAATGGTGTTGTTGGTGGTGAGGTCGTTTATCCGCTTAGCTTTGCGTGGTATCTCCTCGAAGCTCTCCTTGCTTGAGTCAGTCGCGACACCCGCTTCGATCATGAGACGGTAGATCTCCCAGAGAATATTCCCCAGGTGATAGTCGGCCTCCATCTTCTGTTTTGTCACTTGGAGGGCAGAGATGACTTCGGTAATGGCGTCGTATACGAGCTTGGGACTATCTGAGTCGCCTTGGTTTTGGAGTTCGAGCGCGCGGATTCTGGACTTTATGGTCTCGATGTCAGCCGTATTCGTGGTAATGTCATCGTAGACGATCTCGAGTCGTCTTTGCAGCTCCTTCTCGTTCAGCGGGAGGTCTTTGCATAGTGCTCGTATGAGTTGTACGGCTGCTTCTGTTGCATTCATGCTGAAACACGGACATTTGTGTAGTGAATCTTGACTTGTAATACAGTTGACTTCGTACTCCTGCTCGTTATACGGACAGTAGGGAACTGCTGGTTTCTTTCTTAGGTTGTATCGTGCATTGCCATCTGAATGCCTCGGGGTCTGTTCCCATGGTGCTTGTTGGTTACGGTGGGTGGTGTGAGTAGTGTGTTCCCTGCTTCCCGCTGCTTGTTCCTGTCTAGGTTGCCTCACGTTGTCTTGAGGAAGCTCTAGTGGGATGAGTACGTTTATCAGTCTTTTGATTATGTTTCTTGATGGGAGCATAAGCTCCACTTCTCTTGTTTCACCGTCCTGTGAGTTGCCTAGAGCAATTATTCTTCCGATTTTCCAGTTATTCCTTGCTTGAAACGGGTCTCTCACCAGGACTACTTCTCCTGTTCGTGGTTTCCTTGGAATGCTTTTGCTTTGTTGCAGTTTTTTGTGTTGCTCTCTCAAGGATGTGAGGTGCGTACTACTCCAGGCGTCCCAGAACTTGTTGACAATTTCACACCAATTTTTAGCATTGTTACAGCCTCTTGTCTTGTTCTGAGCTGTGCTTGTTCTACCGCCATGTGGTAGTCAGGATCTTGCAAATCTCCTTCGTTTGTTGCAAAGTCGTGTGTTATTGTGAGGTGATTTTGCAGGAAATCGATTTTACATTCGGCCGTATTGGCCGAATGTCTTCAATGTCGCTTTCCTGATAGGTTAGTCTGGAATTTAGACAACTCTCAATTTCGGTGAGGATGGTACTGAGAGAGTCTTCGCCGACCACTTTCCTACCAAGTGCTTTTTGTAGGGAATGTTTGATGTAATTAATCTTCCGTAAAACCCTCCCTGCCAAGGAGCGAATGGAGTTATCCTTCTCCAGTTGATGTTCGTATCGGCCATGAAGGATTCTATTTGGTCATCTGGGTCCTCTCCGCTTTCTTCTAGTATGTGCTCAGTGTGGACCATTCTTGTTACCATACAGGTGAATATGCACCCGTATGTTTTTTGCTGAGTACGTTCTTCTTTCTTCGTTTTCAAGGGGCCGAATAGATCGAGACCGCTATTCGCAAATGGCCTTGTCTTTACTACTCCCGTGGTAGGCAGGTCTGCCATGGGTGGATATCTATACGGTAGATTGTTGAGGCGTTGGCACGGAATACATTTTCTTAGAAGTACCTTAACTTGTTGTCTTAGCTTTGGTATCCAGAACTTGGTGCGTACCTCTGCCATCGTGTTCGCTGTCGATCTGTGTAGGTTCCCGTGAGCTTGCTTGATAATGAGACATGCCAAATGATAATTTGGGGCAATGAAAATGGGATTTTTGGTTCCTACTGGTAAATTGCTTTTTCCCAATCGTCCCCAGCATCTGTATAAGCCTTGATTGTCCATCGCAATGTTTACGTTCTTGAACGTCGACGCTGTCAGTGATTCTTTGTATTGGTTTTGATGCAGTACTACGAGGACGTGTAAGGCATTGCGCATTTCCGTTGCTGAGATGTGGCGTCCTGATGGCTCTCCGTACTTGGCTATCTTCTTGTTTATTCTTTGCTTGCTCTCTTGTGATAGGCTGGTTTGGGCTTTGTGTATGAATATTAGAATCCAGGCCATGACGCGTTGCATTTTCTTGAGTGTGCTGAACTTGTCGAGTATTTGGTCCGACTGTTCTATTAGTGTCACTTGTTGTTGGTCATAATCTTCGACTTTCAGTCGGAAAGGTCGGGTTTCTTCTGGCCATGCTTCCTTTGAATCTTTAATGAATTTTGGACCTTTCCACCAAGAGTGGGTCTGTAGTTCCTTTGCCGTTAGGCCTCTCGTGGCACAATCAGCTGGATTCGACTTTGTATTAATGTATCCGAAGAAGACTTGAACATTTTGTCCTTCTAGCTGTTTGACGATACTGTGGACTTCTTTGACACGATTGGAGACTAGAACTCCTCGTTCTTTGGCTCCTTCGTTATCTTTAATCCAGTTGAGTGCGATTTCTGAGTCACAGAATATGAAGATCCTTTTGATGGATACGATCTTCTTTAACTCGGAGTGTATTGATGATGCTAGCCTTGTAGCAATCGTTATGGCATTGGTTTCGAGTTTTGGTATTGTGTGAGTTGCGTTGATGGACGGTAGCTTTGTTTTGGCTGTGAGCAAGTGCTACTCGTTGGAGTTAACTACGTAGGCGCACGCTGCCATTGCCGACCGATGTGCTTGCGTCGCTAAACACGTGGAGATCTTGATTCGCGTGTTTCTTAGAGATTCTTCTTGGAATATTTATTTGGAATCCCGACATGTTTTTGCAAAGTGCTCCCCACAATCTTGTGCCTTCTTCATTCAGGGTATCGTCCCAACTGTACGACTTCTTCCAGAGGGATTGGAAGAAGATCTTGTTTTTAATCGTCAGGGGCGCTAACGCTCCTAATGGATCGAATATTGATGCGTTAGTGTGTAATACGTTCCTTTTAGTGACGTTCGGTGTTGGATTTATCATGCATTTTACGTTGAACATGTCGATGTTTGCGTCCCATTGGATTCCAAGAACCTTTGTCTGCAGTGAGTTCGTGCGGTCTTTCTCGTGGATTTGTTCTCGAACAACGGGATCGCTTGATGTGAATTCTCTCATGTTCATTTCCAGCGAGTTGAATATTCGTTTTCTCTCTTTGTAATGCTGAATGGCCTCTTCTCGTGCTTCTGCTGTCATTGGCAGGTTGTCCACGTAGAGGTTGTCCTTGATCTGATTCGTGATATTGTTGTTGAAGGACTGCGACTCTAGGTGGAAATTTATAAAAACCTTATCAGGACACCCCATATGTTTGGCAGCATTAGGGGTTCTTGATAGAGGACGTTGTTCAATGCCGGTTGTCCTTTTGGGTGTGCCGAAGCATCGAACACAATTCGTTTGGGTGTGGTTTTCTTGTCTGGTGTGTACACTACCTGAAATGGTAAGTAGTGTACTTTTCCTGTCCTTAGTGTAGGCTGTCTGGCTGCTTTACTTCTTCTATGATTCCTTGTTTTTGTTGCTCGGCAAAAATGTTTGCTATCTCTAGCAATTCTTCTGCGCGATATTGCTGAAGAAGGTGCCGAAGACGTGCCACTGCCATGTTTTTGTTTTCGGGTAATGTGGCATAATTGTCTTTCCAAGGCAATCTTACGTAGTATCCGTCCGCTCTCCTGACCACCGTCTCCTTGAAGTTCCTTATAATTCTTTCATCAAGGAGCTCTCTTTCTTTTTTCTCTGGCCCTGAGAATTCGTTCGTTCCTGAGGACTCGATTGCCCAGTATCGGTCATACGAATCCATGTCGTGTTGTGTGAGACTGGCGACTTGAGTGTCAATTGCCTGTGGTGAAGGTTTCCCGGAGATCATGTGCCCAAATTTTGTTTCGATTAGATGTAGACCAGATGGAAGCTTGCATGTCTTGCCTTCTACGAATTCCCATAAATGGTCAAATCCAATCAGAATCTGTGTTTCTGTGTTGTCGTCTGCTGGTAATGACAGTGGTAGATTTAAGCTGTTGACAAAGTCCAGGTCACTCTGTGTAAGGAGTGGTGATCTGGATCTGCTTGTGGTTACCTCACTGTCGAATACGTCCAGTTTGTAGGCTTTGCCTTTTTGATCCATCAAGGTCAGCTTGACCAAGCGGTGTTCTTTTTCTTGTATTGTATCCGAGCCGAACGTTCGTAGCCGTAGGGGTGTTGCTTGTGTGACTTCTAGTTGCATTTCATCAACCAGTTGTGTGTTGATGAATGAGAGTTGTGATCCTGTGTCCATAAGAACCTTGACTTGTTTGGAACCACTTGGCCCTAGGATTGTGGTTGTGCCTGTGAGTAGCAAGGTCCCCGTCTTCTGTGGATCTTGTTGACCGGCGACGTGGTTGACGATGTTCTTCAGGTCTTGTTGTCGTTCTTCTTCCTCGGAAGTGACGACATTTTGACTTACTGTGCGAGGTGCTTGTTGAGCTTGACCTCTGTTGTGTGCTTGGTACTGTGTTTGTGGCTGGTTAGTTTGTATGGGGCGTCTTGGCGCTTGTACAGGGCGTCTTGGACCTTCTTGAGGGACAAGGATCCTATTTTGCTGCGTTGGTATCGGTTGTGAGGTTCGGCAGGGATATGATGAGTGGTGTTTTCTTCCACACCTGAAGCATGCCTGGCTCCTACAGTCTGTTTCTTTGTGGTTGGGTCTTCCACAGTTTCGACATAACTGATTCTTTGCCAGGAACGCTTCGCGTTCCCACAGCGGAACAGTCCTGCATTCGTATGATCGATGATTGTTCTGTTTGCAGTATATGCAGGTAAGGCGTGGCTGTTTGGCTAACGCGGTTGTCTTAGGTTGAGGTGAACTAGTTTTCTTGTCGTTTGCTAGTCGTTTTTGGGACTGCTCGACTTTCTCTCTTAAATCTAAGATGTTGGACAAGTGGTCGTAGAGTACGTCCCATGTCCATTCTGTGAGGCTGTCTAGTTGTTCTTTCTTTTCGAGAGCTTTCAACTGTATATTGACTTCGAATTTCCTTAAAACTATGTTGAGGATCATTCGGTGATTTGTATCTTGGCCTTTGTTGGACAGCTGTGTCATTAGAGCAGCAAGCTAATCCAACATGGAGATTTGTTGTGATGTTAAGGGTCCTTCTGCTGCGAGGTTCTCAAGTTGAAAAAGAAGCTCTTCTACAATGGAGCTGTCTCTCCCATATTTGCGCTTGAGTGCCTGTAGGACTGTTTCGTAATTGTCTTCGATGAGTTGGTAACGACTGGCCACTTGTTTGGCCTCGCCCGTAAGTGCTTGTAGTAGGTAGTTGAATTTCATCATGGTAGAGATGGGCTGTTCGTCGATGTTGCTTTTGAAAATTTCCCAAAATGCATCCCAGTCTCGCTTTGAGCCCGAGAATCTCGGTAGCTGTAACCTGGGAAGCAAGGCCTGTACTTGCAGTGACGGCGTGACAGACAGAGGAGTCTGTTGTCCTGGGCTACGTGGAAGATTATCAGCAAGTTGTACTTGTTGTCTTCTGTTTTCTAGCTCTTGCCTTCTTCCGATCAGGGTTGTTAACTCTGTTTGCTTTTCGAACAGCTTAGCTAGGGTATCTTCCCCGTTAGCCGTGCTTACAAAGGCTGCCTCTGTGTATTCTTCATATGCGTCGCGTTCGGTCTGCCGTTCCTCCGAACTAAGTCCTTGGAACTGCTCCTCGAAACTTTACTGTGCTAGCTTGAGTGCTTCCAGTGCCTTTTGCTGGTTTGTAATTCTTGTGTCTATTGTTGCTAACCTGCCCTTTATATGGACTAATGTCTCTTCTTCGGACCCTAGGTTTGGGATGTTGAAGATGACTAAGGGCTTTGATGACTCAACTAAGTCTTCTACGGACTTGGCCGTTTTGATGATGCTCGTTTTCCACGGTCGTAGCGGTGCCATGTGTGTACGTGGGTTGTGTTCTTTTTGTCCTACAGCGAGAAGGAGTACGTAGTTTGTGACTTAAACAATAAATGATGTACCTTGGCTACTGCTTCTTTCGCTTCACCGTGGCTGCTCAAGTGAGATGAGGCTTGTGTGATGGACCCTTGGCTACTCTTTTGATCACTTCACCGTGGCCGCTCAAGTGAAGTGAGGCTTGTGAGATGGTCCCTAAACTAGGTGCTTATGTGTGTTGTACTCGTGAGGGAAGCTAGTGATATTACCTTGGCTACTCTCTTAATCACTTCGCCAATAGCGTGGGACTGAGTGGTGCTGGCTGACTGTGATGCCCTGAAGTGAGTAAGTGTACCCCAGGCTTGTGTGTACTGTGGTTTACCTCAACTAGTGTCTTATCTTCTTCACTAGTAGGGCTGGCTGTGTGACAAGTCGAAAATGATCCCCTGAAGTGAGTGGATGTAGATTAACTTGTGTGTCTGTGGGTTTACTGCAGTTTACCTCGGCTACTATGCTAGACGCTTCGCCGGGCTCGCAGTCTGCTTGTTGCTGTGTGAGCTCCCTCGTAGGTGTACCCAAGTGATGCTGTTCCTGAACTAGGTCTGTTGCTGTGGTGTTAATGTGTTTGTGGTTTGTGACTGTATATTGTGTTGGTGTGTTGATGTGTTGATGTGTTTGTGTGAAGCAACAAAAAAAAAGCAAAAAGTAAAATGGAAAGAAAGCAAAGCTTTTTTTTGTTGACTTGGCCCGGGTCGACGAAACGGGCCCAAGTAGGTTTTGTGATGTGTGGGAGTGACTGAAAGAAGACGGCCTGAGTGAAAAATCGGCCGATGCACCACTTTTCTATGTGCTGAATACCCTCCCGTCCTAGTGTGTGAAGGGACCCGGGTGAGAGGGGGCGGTGGTTCAGTGGATTTTATCTGCTGCAATCGGCTGACCTCGGGTTCCTCGTGGACGTCGGTACTAGGCACACAGAAAATTCCTCCGGTTCTGGCTGGTGGTTTCGGGCTTGTCGTCGGCGTGGCGGAGCGTCCTGGGCTTCAGTGATGAGAAGCTAGACGAAGTTAGCGAATACCACAAATTGGACAGATACTTCCGGCTGGAACCGGTCGAACAGAACCTCAAACTTGGGTAACTAAACCTCTACTTAACGTTAGTTAACAACGTAACAAACGAACAATACAAATGGTTAATAACGAACACAACAATGAGTTAGTAAAAAGTTACTAAGGGTCCCCTAACCTACAGAGATCAGAGACAGAGAGGGGGGCCGGGGGGCAAGGGATGGAGGGGCGAGGGTGCGTAGACGTCGGCGAACTGGCTCGTCGGCATGGCAGGCTCCTTATATCCCGTCGTTGGCGCGCGATCGAATCGATGATCTGTAGATTGACTCCGGTGACTCCGGCCATGGTGCGTCAGCACAAGGTGGACGGTGTGGATCAGGGATGATCGGATTAACCGTTATCCGGTTTCCAGAGGGTTTTGGCCTATCCGTTTTGTTCGGCGATTTTGGCCGGATAACGAACGGCAAATTATCTGAATCTTAGCTTTGGACGTGGTGATGGGTGGACTATGTACAGGCTCCTTCACGATCGTAAGAGTGGTCGTCAGAAACAACAGAAGTATTCAAATCTAGAAGGGATAATTGAAGTCTCTTCACTTGGGGTCTGGCTACATAGTCTTAAAGATATCTAACTTCCAGCCTTGCAGAAGGCCCGCTAAGCCTGTACCATACTTGTATGAGGCCTACTTAGCACAACATTGTTCATTCTCAAGTCATGTGCCGACCAAGAAGGTATAAAAACTGCTACTAGCAATCGTCAAAAGTGGAGAACCGCATCCTGGGAAGAATTTTTTTACCGTTGATCTTTCCATCGTATCATCTGTGGTTGCACGATTGCAGTAAGTTCGATTTGATTGTAGGTGGAAATGGTACCTTTTCAGCTATATGCTGTCGTGAATTTTCAAAAAATACTGCAGTGCAGCAATGAATACTAGCAAAAGATGTTTCGATTACTTCTGTGCCGAACGAGGTTGTTAGGTGGACCAGTATTTATTGAGCGGCCTAACGTTTCGACCCGTTCGTCGTCTTCGGAGGCCTAAAAGTGGCTTGAGGATTCAGATGTTGCTATCTATCCTACCAAACGCCTTATCGACTCTAGCCTTTCGGATATCGTCTTGAGGCATAGCAAGAAATCCCGAACCGATGAATGATAAACTCACCCGCCGATCCACCGTTTGTGCGGAGCGACGCCGCTGCCGCAGTTAGTCGACAGATGGTGACTGAGACTCACTATACTGTTCATTCTACACTATGTATACTGTGTATACCAGTGTCATTCTTAACCACATCCTTGTTACCACCGGTCGCTCTATAACTCACAATGCGAAATAAACGGCAGAAAGTCATCGGTGACCGAAGGACACTCATTTCGGTTGTTCATTCGTGGATTTCGTGAAAGAATCCAGAACGCCTCCAGCGCTTTTCTAGACGAAATATCTGTCTCGATGGTCAAAATTGTGCACTTCACATCAAAGTCGTTTCCGCCATGTTCCTCCACTTTATGCTTGCCCAGAGGATTCGTTAAGATACCCCGCCTTTTGCACGCTAGATGTTCATTAACGCGAATAGCAAGTACCCTTCCGGTTTCCCCAATGTACGTCTGGCTGCATGTCCGGCATTCAAGCTCATAGATAACGCCGACTGTGGCGCAATCCCCTACTTTCCGTAAGGACATACAACACAGTTTTCCGTTACGCACTCCCTGTCGTAAAGCCTATTTCGAACCAGCTGGCGTCTGATGCTGTCGTTTGGAATGTTAACTAACACAACATCATCCTCCAACTGGGCCCGTCTTATGCTTCGTTGTAGAGCGGAAGTGACGTTATCGGAAATGAAAGGGACACACAAGGGTACTTTATCTCGGCGTGGTACAGCTCGCTGATCAGAGTGGGATCCCCTGTGGTGATGTGGTACCGTGTATCCATTCTGCGCAGCTATTTGACATGCTAGTTGCACAGATTCACGTCGTTCTTCAGCATCAGTGCATGCATCGTTCGCAGTTCTGAACATATTCTTCACCACGGCGCGTTTGACTGCGTTAGGATGCGCAGATGATGCATGGACCAAGATGTTCTTAGAACTTTCTTTGCGGTGCCACTTCACTCGGATCATGCCACCGGATAATTTGACCTGTACATTCAGATAGGGGAGCCAACCGTTTTTCGGGGTTTCTCTCGTCATCTTGATGTACTGCGACTGATGATTTAGAAGATTGAAACACTCATCCATTTCGGATTGTGTTGAAGTTATAATAAAACAATCATCAATATACCTGCAATACATCAGTGGAAGACGATCTAGAACCGGCTGCTCTATTTTGCTCATAAAGGTTACCGCAAGCACAGGAGCCAATCGCTGGCCCATGGCCAGGCCTCTGGTTTGTGAATAATATCTACCTGACCATTTGAAAATATTACAATTCAAGCATTCCTTGACCAGGGTCATGATGCATTCCTTACTGAGTCCAAAAGTGTTGATATTATTATGATACCGGTCAAGCATTTCTGATAAGTCTTGCAAGGCATCATTATTTTGGACGTTGGTGTAAAGTGCGGTTACATCAAATGACTCCACAATACAACCTTCATCAAAACGACTATTGTGGAGCTGTCCAAGAAATGCTCTCGTATTAATCTGGTGAGCAGGAACCATTACCAGTACCTGGCTGACGATTCTATTTAGAAACCAAGATATTCTGTCAGTTGGTCCCTACACAACTAATTATAGGCCTCATTTTAAATCTATCCGGTGACATTGACAGGGTATCCTCTGGCGCAAGTTTATGGGTCTTGATAAGGCTGTAGAACACTGGACAAGTTGCATTGTCCAGCTTGAGCCTGCTGAGCAATTTTGGATCAATTCCAGCAGATCTGCCTACGGTCATCCAAACGTGATTAAGGCGTCTGTATTGCGACGAAAACTCAGCAGCGCTAGCGAAACGGTAAACTGAGGAATCCTGCAGATGGAGCTCTGTTATGCCTCTGTCCAGTGACTGTGGCATAATCAGAAACTCTCTCACTCTCTTGCTGCTGCAACTCTCTTGCTCAGCAGGCTCAAGCTGGACAATGCAACTTGTCCAGTGTTCTACAGCCTTATCAAGACCCATAAACTTGCGCCAGAAGATACCCTGTCAATGTCACCGGATAGATTTAAAATGAGGCCTATAATTAGTTGAGTAGGGACCAACTGACAGA